>LOEQ01006448.1:0-14261 GCA_001685075.1 Bramus lutescens | reverse complement strand
ATCCATGGCATCTCTCTGACTCTGCTTTCTTCCTCCCAGAATTCAGTTCTGTCTCCCTGCCTACCTAAGCTCTGCCCTATCACCAAGACCAAAGCAGTTTCTTTATTCATTAACCAATGAAAGCAACACACAAAAAGAAGGAACTCCTACACCAGGATCCAGGATCAAACTCAGCCATCAGGCTTGACCACAAATACCTACAGAGTCATCTCACCAGCTCCCCATGAGGACTATTTGGGTTATTAGATTTATTACTAATAGATCTTCTATTATAGTTTAGCATTTTATAAATGGAGAGATAGAGATGTAGGGGGATGGATATTCATCTTCTGATTCTCCCCCTCTTTATCTTCCTGTTCACTGCCCTCCCTCCAAGCAAACAGAACAAACCAGCCCTGGTCTAGGCACTGTAAAAACAGCCCTGGGGTGGGAGTTGAGGAACACTTGTAGGGCTCCCTCTGCAAGGGCAGAGCAGGTATGCCTAATCACCGCCTCTTGCTACCCTGTTACCCTGCTGCCCTGCCTGTACCAGTGTTGGACCTGGGTCAGGTTCATAGGACCGTAGAGCATATGGTTAACAAGGCACAGCCACTCTCTGAGCTTTCCTAGGACCAGAAATTACTTTAACTGTGTTTCCTCTGCTTGGAGATGTTTGGTCTTCTTTCCTGCGTGTTGGCTCTCTTATGACGTCTTTCCCTCCTGTTTCTCTTCTCTCCTGGTCTGTTTTTCATTGTCTCTGAAACAGACTGTGTGTTCTCCTTTCTTCAACTCCCTTGGTCCACCATACCTCAGTCCCCACTTCACCCCAGTCACCTCCAATAAGGAACCATTTCTCAGTTTTATTTATGTAGGTATAATAGATCCTCTTTCCCCTTTGATCTAACATGCTCATTAGAAGTTGTTCCTGGCACATAGAAAAGCTGGTGATACCCAAACTGGCAAATAAATCCCCACTCTGTATAAGGAGGGGATGGTGGAAAACCATTCCATCTGGAAGAATCTGCTGGCTTCTGCTGACACACGCAAGAACACATACCCCCAACCAAGTTAGAGCCATCTTCCTGACGTCCAATCTGTCCACATTCTTCCGCCAGGACTCCTAGCTCTCATTTATCCCTAGTGCAACAGAAACCAATCTGATGCTGTTGTGCTAATAGGGTATCTCAGGCAGTGTTAAGTTTCACCACCCAGGTTATCCTCCACAAACGTAAATACAAATAATGTGTATGAAGAGCTTGCAAGGCTCCCTACAGGTACCATCTGGTGTCAGCTCTGCTTAGCATTTAACAAAGGCCCAGGTATTCCAGAGAGACTCCATGGCAGCCCAACCTGCTACCTAGAAACAAGGCTGTCTCACTTCACTTGTTACCATTAAAGTTTAAGGGTTAGGACTCCCTCGGTCATTTAGAGAGTGAGAGATGCTGGGGACCAAATTGCAATTCCTTTTTCCTTCTAGGGTGACCCTCCAGCAGGCTTTGGGAGCTCTGTTTCAGTTTATTGCATTCCCACTGTCTCATCTTCTGTTTTCCTGTACTCTGACTGACCCCTAATTTAAGACACACAGAGAGTTGTAAATCCAAAATTCCAATGATTTTCAAAATGTGGTGATTAATACTGATTATTAATTCCAGCTGACAATTTGATTGGAACAGGAATGCTTACCAAGAGGAGAAAGCAGGACTGAGTGTGTAAGGGCATTTTCAGAAGTTAGCAGTGAGTTTGTGTAGGCTACGGAGGGAAGACCTGTCTTCATTGTGTATAGGAACCATCCAGAAAGCTGGGCATGCAGACAGAATAAATACAGAAGCTAATCTTCTTCCTATCCGTCCTGAGAGCTAGGCTACTGAACTAGTCCTCCTCCATCCATCCTGAGAGCTAGGATACTGAACTAGTCCTCCTCCATCCATCCTGAGAGCTAGGCTACTGAACTAGCCCTCTTCCATCCATGCTCTGAGCTAGGATACTGAACTAGTCCTCCACCATCCATGCTCTGAACTAGGATACTGAACTAGTCCTCCTCCATCCGTGCTCTGAGCTAGGATACTGAACTAGTCCTCCTCCATCCGTCCTCAGAGCTAGGATACTGAACTAGTCCTCCTCCATCCATCCTCAGAGCTAGGATACTGAACTAGTCCTCCTCCATCCGTCCTGAGAGCTAGGCTACTGAACTAGTCCTCCTCCATCCGTCCTGAGAGCTAGGCTACTGAAATAGTCCTCCTCCATCCGTCCTGAGAGCTAGGCTACTGAACTAGTCCTCCTCCATCCGTGCTCTGAGCTAGGCTACTGAACTAGCCCTCCTCCCATCTGTCCTGAGAGCTAGGATACAAAGACTCCTGCAGCCTTGGACTTCAAGATACAGATTCCAGGACTATGACCTCTCCCTGGGCTCTCACATTTTTGGCCTCACACTGAGTTGTATCAGCTTCCCTGGTTCTAAGGTCTGAAGACTTGGACTGAGCCACACTACCATAACACCACAAGGTCTTCAGCATGCCGATAATCTGTGGTAGAACGTAACAGCTGCCAAATCATGTGAACCTATTTCCCTCATTTCACCTCTCATTCATCTGTGTGCATATTCTACCGTTTCTGTCTCTTTGGAGAACCGTAACTAATACGCTATTATTTGTAGTGAGCATTATTTATAGTGAACTTTTGAAAAAGAAATCTATTTTTACCTCTTCCTAATAAGAGGGTCAGATAGCCCTGATGAAATTGGCCCAGGGTTGGTGATTCCCAGTCCTGGGTGGTTGGCAACATCACCTGGAAATGGTGAATGAGCTGAGGCTACATGCCATGGACTGCCCACAATGGTCTCCAGATGTTATCGTCAGTCCAGACCCATGTCCTGACAGCAGCACAGACATCAGCATTATGGTGATATGTAGCATCAAGCTCCAATGTGGCTTCACCTCTCCTCACAGTCTCTAACTCGAGACAGTGACAGTGACGACTCTGCTTTGCCCTGATCTCGGGAAGGATTTCAGATGATTTTCTCAAGAATGACAGCAACGGGCAGACTCAGGATGCAAACATCTCACTTAAGTCTGAGTATGCATGGTGAAGGCAAAGCCTACAGAGAACTCAAAAGAGTCGTTGATGTTGGAAGATCTCATTCAGGAAGGGGAGGAAGATGCACCATCTTAAACAGCCAGCACCAGCCGTAAAAACTGGTGAACTGTAAATTCTTCCAAATGTGGGACTCCTCAAACAGCAGAGGTAGAAATCTTCCTAAAACCCTCATACATGAAAAGTCACTCAAATAAATCCTTCTTAGGGGAGTGGATGAATGGAGGAAAAGCATTTTCAGGCTAAAAGCCCATAACACACAGAGGTTGTCTCCTGACAGGGTACTTGTTAAAAGAATCCATTTGCAGCTCCCATATTCAGGGTCAGTAATTTCTCAGAGAAAGGTTAATGGAAACAAAACAGAATTCAGGGCACATTTTTTTTCAACCAGTGTGCAGAAATGTAGGCCAAAATGCACCCTGTTGGCATATCCTCAGGTGATAGACTGCAAAATTTTTGAGATAGTTTTCCTTTTCATGGCAATGGATACAGTGGAGGCGAGAGGAAGGCTGGTGGAGGAGGGACCTCTGTGTGTGTGGTTAAGCAAATGGACTCAGTAGCTTCCAGTCACTTCTTACCTGGTTTGCGATGGTTCCTTGTTTGAAGGCAGAAAGCTTGGGTGTGAATAAAACAAGTAGCTGGAAGAAAAAAAAAAACTTCCTCAGGTCAGCTTCTAGCCCCAAACACTGTTCAGAACAAAAAGTATGCTTATCACAGACTGACAGACATTGGGGGGACATCTAAGGATTGAGCCATCAAACCTGAGAGTTGTGTTCTGACTTTGTTGAAAAGGAAAACTGGTGTGGGCAGTAGTGGTCTATAAAGGCTTGGGACAGTAAGACCTGGCTTATGCTTCATGGCCCAGAGAAGCCATAATCTCTGGATCTCAGGAGACAGCGGAGACCCAAACAATATGGAAAGAGAGAGATCGGAAGTACCACAGGACACTGATATTTTGGAGGTATGGAATAGAATAAAGGAGCAAGCGTGAGGCTGGGGTGAGTCTTTCCAGAAGGAAATGACAGGTGAGCTATTTAAATCACTTTTGAAAAACACACCAGTGTGCCAAACAGATTATACACAGATATACAGCAGAAGCCACCGCGTGTCATTTGGCTGAAGGTGCTGATTGTTCCGGGTGAGCCTGGATGGCTGTTATTGATCCAGGTTCAGGGCTAAATGTTGTGCAGGTGACATGGTCTTCAGTCATCATAGCATCATCCCTCTGTGTCTGCCAAACCCTCAGTTAAAGAAATAACATCAAAGGCTGTGGAGATGATTTGATTGGTATTATAATAATAGTAACAATAATAATAAAAATAATTGCCATACAACCATGAAGGCCTGAATTGGATGGCTATCACACATACAAAAATTTTGGTGTGGCACATGCCTATAATCTCAGCACTGGGAAGTGGAGACAGGAGAATCCTGGGTCTTGCTGTCTAGACAATCTAACCAATCAGTAAGCTCCAAGTTCAGTGGGAGAGCCTTCCTTTAAAAGTCATAAGTGGAGAAGTGATTAAGGAAGACACATGGTGTATGTAGCCTCCACATATATCCATATATAAACATGTATGTACATGAACACACACCCATGTAGGGTGGGTGGAGATTGTCTACCAAGCGTTGATAGGTTCTAAATTGTTTCTGTTCATTAAACTACAGAATCATAAAATTATACATGTCAAGGAGCTGCTGAGATCATCATGCCTACCTCTTAAAGAAAGTGTCCGGGGTGCGTGGTGTTCGCCTGTCCCATTTACCTGATCTCCTTTCATGAACAACACTGTGGGGTTCACACCAGCTAAAACTGTAGGAGTCAGTCACGTGAGAAGTATAAGCATGTTTAATATGAGGACACTGTTTGTTATGTTACACCCAATAACTTCCTCATGATTTCTAAGGGGTATAATTTCTAGTCTCAGTACTATCAGTTGTATGACCCCTTGTCTTTATGTTACAGACATGGGACTGTACAGATGCTACTGATCCCCCACTGATTTCCAGGGAGTTCCAATACATATTTATTGCCCAACTTTTCTTTCTAAACTTAGTTATTTGGTTATGTTTTATCTTTATTATAGTTTTTTTTGGTTCTTTGAGAAAAGATTTCTCATTGTAACCCTGGTTGTCCTGGAACTTGCTCTGTAGGCCAGGCTGGCCTCAAACTCAGAGATCCACATGCCTCTGCCTCCCAAGTGCTGGGATTCAAGGTGTGCTCCACCCTTACCTGGCTATAGTATAAAATTTTGTACAACATTTTATATCCTTTTTATTTCAGGCCAGGTAAACATGCATATATACATACACATATTCACATTCAAAAGTGGAATGGCCAAATTTCAAAAACAGTATAAGCAATACGAGTTTCTTGTACACTTAATTGAAATTAGTGAAATTCTTGTCCCTAGTTAATACTACTTCTTGTTAAAATTTATAAGTAACCCAGTTTTTCTACTTCTCATTTTTATTAAGGAAATTCATTTCAACTTGCCAGAAACCTAAATTTCTTTATTCCTCAGAGAAGGAGCCAAGCTTTCTGATTTCTGTGGAGCAACTTCTCCATCTATTGGTATGATTTAGTATAGCAAATACTATCTTGGAATGAAATGTTCCCTTGTAACTCTATGGAGACAGGTTCTTCATTGTGTCTCTCCAAAAAAAAAAAAACTCCACTGTCAGTAATTAAATGCATCTCCCAGTCTTAAGCTTTTCTGCCTCCGGGAGTTTATAAATCTATATGCAAAGCCAAGGAGCTGCTTAGATCATCACCTACCTCTTAAAGCCAAGCCAGATTTCCCCCAAATAAGAGACAAAAGCACGAAACAGAATGGTGCATAGATTTAATGGAGAATAACTTAAAATGTGAGACTCATTTTAAATCATGTCTTAAAGGCTTAGTGAAGTACTGGAAATGTCAACATGCCAATCCTCATTTTTGGAACAGGTTCTATGTGACAAGACCAATGGGAAGTCAACGGGGCCGATAGGTTTCATGACTATGCATCAGAAAGTAATGTCACATAGGGAACCTGAGCCTCTCTCACCACTCCACCCCCAACAACAAGGCTTCACCTCGGGGGACTCACTTCTTCTGACAAGCTAATCCTGTGTTCTTTGAAGCAAACTGCTTCACCCTTGAAAAGTATCAGACTGGAAAATGTTCTAGAAACTCCTGTGATGTTTGAGCTCTGAGTGACTCTCTCTTGTCTGTAGTGTTATATAGGATATAGCATATATTCTTCCTACCTGAGATTAAAATCCAGCTCTTCAGGGCTAGAGATGCAGCTCAGTGATTAAGAAAGCTTGATGCTCTTGCAGAAGGTTAGAGTTGTGTTCCCAGCACCAATGTTGGGTGGTTCACAGGGGATCCAAGGCCCTGTTCTGGCTTCCACTGGTTCTCACATGCACACATACCTCCCTGCACTCCACTCCATCCTCCCACCCATACACACACAAATAAAAATAAATCTTTAAAAAAACAAACCCAAACCAGGTGGTGATAGTGCATGCCTTTTATCCCAGCACACAGGAGGCAGAAGAAGGTGGATCTCTGTGAGTTCAAAGCCAGCCTGGTCTACAAATCTAGTTCCAGTACAGCCAAGGCTGTTACACAGAGAAACCCTGTCTCAAAAAATAAATAAGCAAACAAACAAAAAAACAAATCCAGCTCCTCCACTTATACAAAGTATGAGCCTTGAGCTAGTCACTGCTCTCTTCCTCATGAGTTTCTTTCTTCATGTAGTAATTGTCTTACTGTTAAGCCAGATAATATTTTAAAAAATAAACGCCACTATATAGGCACTCAACAAATGGTAGCTTTCTACTGGGGGGGTTACTATCATATAAGAAGAAAAGGTTTTGCTATGGTTTTCCATAATTCCCTTCTTCACGAACTCTCTGGCCTAAGGAGTCTAAGAGGACCCAAAGAGAAGGGAGGTTCACAAACAGCAAGAATTAATAAGGCTCCTCAGGAAGATTCTGAGGACAGAAGTAACAACAACTGAGAAGGAAGCCCCTTCCTTACCCAGTCTTTCCAGCTCCACTAAGCCCCACAGGCTACTGGTAGAGCCTCACAAAGAGCAGCCAGCACACCAGAGATGGGAACAATGGGTCCTGGCAACCACAAAGCAAGGCAGAAGGATGGCCCTGCAGGGCAATAGGACAGGTTTGTACCCATAGAAATACCAGCAAGATACACATTGGAGACTGGGCTGAGCATGTGAGGAGCTAGGAGTCATGACTCTTTCCTAACAAGAAGCTAAGAGTATCAAAAGAAAAAACTTCAGTGACTCTTCTTAGATCATTAGAGAAATGAGGGCTCCAAGCAAGCCATCCCCTCAAAACTAGAGAGATAGATGGACAGGAAGATTTAGAGAAACTGCAGCTTCTGGGAGCAGAAACCAGAAACTGGCAATATGGAACCTCCCAGGGAAGCAGCCTAATGGGAAACCTGAACTGCCCAAGTTGAAGGGTCTGGGACTGAGTTACAAGCAACCATGGGGTGCAGTTGGTTTCAGAAAGCCTCAGTTCATCACTGTGTTGGTCAGTGAACATACTCTGCAAGCTTCCAACGAGGAGAAGGGAAAGATAACAATTTTGAAATATGCCAAGATCTGCCCTCAAGTAAAAAGATATTAAGATATTACCAGCTTCTAGACTGCTTGTAAGTTATCATAGCTTAACCTTTATAGAGAAGAGAAAAAAGACGTCTGTCCAATCATCCAACCCTACTCACTGCAGAAAAGTCCTAAGAAGCCCTGGCAAGATGCCAGGCACGATTTTCTAAGAGACCAGAGCCTGACCATGAGACTGCAGAAAGCTTCCCCTCACCAGCACACTACCAAAGTCCTGCTTACTGCATGCTTTTAACCCAGTCCATCAGACTTGCCATTCAGCCAAAATGAACCAGGAATGCTATAAGTCAAATAAAATAAAGTAAAATACAACTTGAAGAAAAAAAAAGTGTGAATTGGTTGTAAAGATCCAGAGGAGTCTACTCAAGGGTGAACAAAGTTGGAAGCATGATACTACTCAAACTCAAAAGACACTATAAGGAACAGATAATGAAGGCGAATTCATGAGCAAATCAAACAGCACGGAAGACCAGAAACAGATCCAGATGCACCTATTCAAGGGACTGAGACAAAGGAGCAAATCATGAAACAAAGGCAGCCTCTTGAAAGTAGTGTCAGAAAAACTGAACATCCATATGCAAAATGTGACTCTAGCCACACCTTAGACCTTCAACAAAAATTAACTTAAAATGGATCATAACAAGAAAACCAAATAATCTTAGGTATGTTGGTGACCTTTTAGATACACCAAAGCCATCGTCTATGAAATAAATAATGCAGAATTGGACTTCATTAAAATTAAAACGTTCTTCTCTGTGAGAGATAATGTCATGATAATGAAAAGCCACAGACTGGAAGAAAATATTTGCAAAAAAAAAAAAACACTTTGGTAAGGGCTGTTAACAAAAATGAACTCAAAACTTAACAATAAGAGAATAACTCAGTTTTTAAAAAAGGAAAAAGACCTGAACACCCAGGGATGAATATGAGCCAAGAACAATGGTATACATGAATGGAAACAGTAAAATGAAACCCATTATTTTTATACGAATTATTATTTTAAAAAACCCTGAACATCACAAAACATACACAAAAGCTGTGCAGAGATGTCCAACATAATATGTCATTAGGAGGTTACAGGTTAATACAAAAGGGAAACACTATAATACAAAAGTGAGACACTATAGTACAAAAGTGAGACACTATAGTACAAAAGTGAGACACTATAATACAAAAGTGAGACACTATAGTACAAAAGTGAGACACTATAATACAAAAGTGAAACACTATAGTATAAAAGTGAAACACTATAGTACAAAAGTGAAACACTATAGTACAAAAGTGAAACATTATAGTACATATGTGAACTGTACACTCTGCTGTGCCAGTGTTTGGTCAAAGGCAGCATCGTGATGCCAGATGTCAGTAATGAGGAGGTAGTTAGGGGTGACACATAACACCTGTCTGTATTTTCTATTCAATTTTATTGTGAACCTAAATAAAGAGTAATAAAATTACTCTTAAAAGTTCATTATTTTTAAATTCCTCCTTGTTATTCTGAAAGGTGATAATAAACCAAAAAAATCTTTTTTAAAATATTGTGAGATGGATCATGAAGGAAATGACAAAGAAATCATATAATCAACTATGCCTGGGGTCACACTGGAGGAGATCAGAAAGGTGCGCAGAGCCTGCCATGTGAAGAAGAGCCGAAGCCTCAGGGTGGACCAGGAACCTGGCAAGAGTGAGCATCAACGAGACAGGCAAGGCCAACATGCCAGGAAGAACCATGGCATGGGATATATCAGAGCAAAACTCAAACGCCGTAAGAGCTCATTGAAGATCAAGCATTTTGATTGTATCCGAACACCATGAGACGCAACAGGTAGACGCAATATGGAACAACGCAGCCTGGTTTATATTTTAGAAGGAAAACTCAACGTTTCATGAATTGTAGTGGGAAACGCTGGAAGCAGACCGAGCAGGATGCTATTGAGTGGGCAGAAAGGAGCTATGGGTGGACTAAGGGAAGGAGGTAGTTGTAATGAATAAGGGGGAAAGTAAACAGATGGGGAGATAATTTGGAGGTGAAACTAACAATCCTTAGATAGATGGGAGGACTCTAGGAACAGATGAGCCAAGAATGTTCCTAGGGTTTCAGCTCAAGCAAGGAAGGGCCATGTAGTTTCTGGAGATAATGAAGGCTGGGGAGATGTCAGAGCAGGCTCCTGAAGGAAGAAGGGGTGATGGTCTCCTCTGGACACATTAAATGTGGGTTTGATTTTAGTTCCTGTCAGAAGAGCTCAGGTAGGCAAAGGATCACATGAATTTGGAAATTAAGAGAGTCTAAGTTGGAGAGATAATTTTGTCAGTAATCAATAAATACTCTGGATAAGATCACCAGAGAAAGGGAAGGGAAGAAGAGAAGTCCCACAGAAGAATCCTAAGACTCTCCAATAAGCCAAGCAGATGTCAGTCTCGGTAACAAATGAGGGAGAATCTCCAAACACAATTCATTTATTTGGGAATGAATCTTGTAATATAAATATATGTAGGAATATCCAAAGAGGCAAAATAAATCAGAGGTTTTAAAGATAAGACAATGTGGTAGTTTGAATGTAATTGCACCCATAAGCTCACAGAACGTGGCATTATCCGGAGGCATGGGCTTGTTGGAGGAAGTGTGTCATTATGGGGATGGGCTATGGGATTTCCTATGCTCCAGCAACTCCCAATTCTCAGTTCACTTCCTGTTGCCTGTGGATCAAGATATAGGACTCTCAGTTCCTTCTCCAGTGCCATGTCTGCCAACATGCTGCCATGTCCCACCAAGATGATAATGGGATAAACCTCTGGAACTGTAAGTTACCCCATTATATGTTTTCCTTTATTGTCTTAGTTAGGGTTCTTATTGCTGTGAAGAGACACCATGATCATGGCAAAGAAAGCATTTCATTGAGGTGGCAGCTTACAGTTTCAGAGGAATCCATTGTCATCAGGATGGGCAGCATGGTGGCTTGCAGGCAGATGTGGTGCTGGAGCTCAGAGTAGTATATCTTGACACAGAGGCAACAGGAAGTCAACTGACTGTCACACTGAGGGAAACTTAAGAAAAAGAGACCTCAAAGCCCACCCCCCCCCAGTGACNCAAGGCTACACCTCCTAATACTGCCACTCCCTTTGGAGACCATTTTCTTTCAAACCACCACATATATAAGAGTTGCTGTAATCATGATGTCTCTTCATAGAAACCCTAAAGAGGTAGAAGTTGGTACCAGGGACTGGGGGATTGCTGTGATAGGCCTGATCTCTGTTTGTTTTTAGGAATTTAGACTTTTGGAAATTGGTACTTTTGGGTTAGGAAAATGGTGGATTATTTAATTGTGGGCCATATTAGTGGAAACATGGAAGACAATGGTGTTGACTATGAATTGATGAACTCAAAACAAACATAGGAAAGAACCAATATGCCTGTTGTAAGGAAGAGGGACACTGGGTCAAAAATGCCCAAAGAAAAAGAGACCTCCCAGACAACCCAAGTCCTGTCAGCCTACATGGGAAATGAGGAGGACAGAGACTAGGGGAGATGGGGCTCAGATCCCCTCCCTGAGCCTAGGGTAACTTTAAAAGTGGAGGGGAAGCTGATTGATTTCATGGGAAACAGAGGGTAGAAGACTCGGTGTTGCTGAAACCAGGAGGACCCATGTCCACCAAAACTACCTGGGTCTATGGTGCCAAAGAGTCCAAACCTTATTCATGGACTACCCAAAAAAACATGGACTTGGGAATGGGACAGGTAACCTGTTCATTCCTGGTAATACCCGAATGCCCCTACCCTCTGCTGGGCCAAGACCTCCTGTCCAAAATGAAAACCCAAATCCACTTTTCTGACAAGTGGGCTAAATTATTCCACCAGAATGGAGAATCAGTCCGCGTTTTGGTTACAAGTGACCTAACCAAGGAATATACTTTACCAAGAACCAACAAAACCTGAGCCCCACATAGAGGACTGGCTCCAGAAGTTCCCTCGGGCTTGGGCAGAGACAGGAGGCATGGGACTGGCTCTTCACAGGCCCCCAGTCGACACTGAGATCAAGCAGGAGCGGATCCTGCTAAGGTCCATCAGTATCCCATGCCACATAGGAAGCTATTGAATCTTGGGATCCTAAAGCCTATCCAGTCAGCCTGGAACACGCCTCTGTTACCAGTTAAAAGGCCTCACACCATGGCTCACAACCACCTGTAATGAGATCTGGTGCCCTCATCTGGTGTGAAGGTGACCATGTAGGTAAAACAGTGTGTATATATAATAAATAAATTTAAAAAAAAAGCCTCACACCAATGACTACCCCCCAGTACAGGACTTAAGGGAAGTAACAAGAGGGTTATGGACACACATCCCACCATTCCCAATCCTTATACACTGTTGAGTACCCTGTCTCCCATTCGGCAATGGTACACTGTACTGGATTTAAAAGAGATCAGAAATATCTAGGGGCAAAAGTAACAGGGTAGCCATCTGGAAAGTACAGATAACCACAGAATGTCCCCTCCTGAAGGTCAGCCAATAAGAAAATTTGACAAGCAACAGGCAAGCCTCAAAAATAAAATTTCTGAAAAGTCCCTAGACACAAGCCAATCAGGACCAAACTCGTCACCCCACACTCTGCTAATGTAACTTTTCTGGGTTTTCCCTTTAAGTAATGTCCTTTAGAAGGGCAGGGTACCCACCTCCTCTTGGTGCTGCAGTGCTGACAAGGTCCCTGCTGGCTTGTATTGTGCACACGATAAACCTTGCTTTTGCATTTCAGTGAGTCAGTCTCCCTGGTGGTCTTTTGGGGTCCCCACAGACTGGGCACAACAATTATATTGTTACAAGCTTATGGGGACCAGGGAGTAGAATATGGTAGTTTGAATATGATTGGCCCCCATAATCTCATAGGGAGTAGCACTACTAGGAAGTGTGGCCTTGCTGGAGGAAGTGTGTCACTATGGGAGTTGGCCTTGAGATCTCCTTTGCTCAAGAGTTGTCATGGTCAAGGTGTCTCTTCACAGCAATAGAAACCTTAACCAAGACAGACAAAGAAAGCAATTTAGATTATTTTATAATAATCATCATTGAATATGAAAATCAATAACAAAGATGGCATCAATCCAGAAGGGACAGACAGATGCTGGGCAGATGTCTCTACAGGAACATTTATTCTGTAACACTGTGGCCTGGTGCAAGGTCATGGTTCTGGTAGTCTTTTCTGATATTTCTTGTTACCAGCTATGGGATGACCTTCTGCCTTTATTTGCAATATTTTGCTGGGCTTTGGTACATATAACTCTATTTTAATTCAAACAACATTCAGAGTGTATGAAAAGGGAAAGAGACTGATAGAATGTAGCCAGTAGAGTAAATGAAATATCCAGAAGCAGCGCCACAAAATGAAAAGTCCAATTAGAAGGCAAATGAGGCCACTGCTGTCACCAGGCCAGCTTGGCAACATAAAGTCATTGCAGCCTTGACAACAGGAGTTCCAAGGACTGTTGACAATGGACACCAACAGGAATGCCATGTGTAAATGAGTTTATACCACAATGGTGAAGTGAGAAGCCTTGAATTCTCCCACTGTCAATGCCTAGACACATTGCAGGAGACACGGGAACAGGGATATTCTTTCAAGCTTGAATCCAGTGTAGTTCTAGTAAAANNNAAAAGGAAGATGTCCAGGAAGCCACAATGAAGAGTTGACCATCATCTATCATCTGAGTAGCAAAACCAAATTAGCAGCAGCCTCCTGAGAGAGTACCTCAGGCCAGTGCACTCAGAATGTAGTGTGCTCAGGGTGTGGGGAATATCAGTCTGAGAAATTAGCCCATAACTTGTTGGTACTTGTTGACAGAGGTTTTCTGTCCTGCCCAATCCCACAGCCATTTAGTCCCAAATAAACACACAGAGGTCTACATTAATCATAAACTAGTTGACCTAGTAGCTCAGGCTTCTTATTAATTAATTCTTACATCTCACATTAACCCATTACTCTTGTCTGTACTAGCCAGGTGGCTCAGTACCTTTTTTGGTGAGGAAGCCTGCTCTGTGTCTGGCTTCCTCTGTGTCTGGGTGATAACTACAGACTGAGACTTCCTCTTCCCAGAATTCTCCTGTTCTCATTGCCCCACCTCTACTTCCTGCCCGGTTGCCCCACCTATACTTCCTCCCTGGCTACTGGCCAATTAGCATTTTATTAAACAAGTACAAGAAACAAATCTTTACAGTGTAAAACCATTGTCCCACAGCAGGCACTGGCAATAATTCTATGATATCATCATATGCAAGGATACCCTTCTGAGCTCTTGAAGAAGTCAATTCCCATGGACAGCAAATGGGAAGGAAATCCACTTGAAACAAATTATGGAGACAATGAAGAAAAACCCACTGAGGACTTGTCATCTGAGATAGGATTATAACTTTTTTAACCATTGAAAACTGCATTGAAAAAAAATGTTCATACGAACAGTTCCAGCTCCTGCACTGAGGCTACCCACCCAGAGGGGTGAGTGTGCACCCAACCGGCCGGAGGGGAGTGCACGGCACCTCCAGCTCCTGCTGCAGGGGCTTCTTGG
>LOEQ01006447.1:226864-239193 GCA_001685075.1 Bramus lutescens | reverse complement strand
AGGATAGGGCCAGTTCAGGCACCCTCTCCTCAGCTGCCCAAGGAACAAGCTGGTTCCGTCTCCTTGGACACCTGGGATCCCCACTAGAGTCAAGACTCTTGCTAAGCCTAAAATGGCTCCCTTAATTAAGATATCTACTTCCCTGCTCCATTCTTGATCATTACAAATATCAACAGACTAGCATTCCTTTGGATACATATTTGTTAAAGCTACAAACGACCCCCTTTTGTGCTTTAGAGGAGGAAAGATCACTCAGACTTAACAGAGGGAGTGTGAAAAGGATTCAGGTTTGCTAATGTGCAAAACACTTGGATGTGCAGTAAGGTTGGTCTTTTCCTCCTGATGTCCATACGGATGAATATGGCATCCTTCACTCTCAAGCGACTTCTTCAATATCGAGAAAGTAGTCGTTTTCAAAAATCTTCTTTGTGAAGAGTCGGTAAAAATATCTAGGCAATTATTACGAAATCATGGTAAGTGTTTGACAAAGGTTACTTAACTTGTAGCAGTCCCTTTTTATTTGGTCTTTTTTTTCTGCATTGAGAAAGGTCATTTGAGAAGATAAGGTAAGTGATGTTACTTCTAAATTGTGGCGGAGGGAAAATTCAGCATCCACTACTTTATATTTGACTGTCTTTTTATCTCACTGGAGTATGTGGCTAGCAGAGCCATTTGGGTTCATTTGGAGGTTGATATGTGGAAACAAACAAACAAACAAACAGTAATGGAAATGCTGCTATTCAATTTCTCCTTATTGTGAAAGCATGGCACATTGAGGTGCTTAGTTGCTTCTAAGGAAGATGTAAGAAGTCAATTAAAATATGGAAATTACCAACATTTAAAGTTGCTGGGGGAAAGTAGCAAATGAGCAACTGTGTCAGAATAAGGACTCAGTGTTCTCTCAGACATTGGTTACTCTCTCCCTTGTGTATCCCAATAGACATGGAGGGTTTTCTTTACATTGTGTCCTAATTTATTATTGAAAAATATTTCTTAAAAATTTGAGATTGTGATGTAGTTACATTGTTTTACCCATACCTTTGACCCACAATGTCTTATACAATTTATATTCTCTTTCAAGTCCATGGCCTCTTTTTCTTTTCAGTAATTTTTGTTGAACACACACAGACATATTACACACACACACACAATGTACTTATATATGTGATGTTTATATAGTAGGTTATAATTATATATATTTATGTATGGATTTTTTTAAACTGAAATCTATGCTCTGGCAATGCTAAAGTATGCATGGGCAACCCATATATGATGGCTCTGCTGAACTTGTCCGTATTGGGTTTCATGGTCTGAGTTGATGAGGACAATTGTTCAGTTTTCTTCCTTAAGAGGGCACCAAATCTTATAACAGTTGGTTCTAAGCTTCCATGTGATTGCTGGGAATTGAACTCAGGACCTTTGGAAGAACAGACAGTGCTCTCAAACATTGAGTCATCTCTCCAGCTCCGTGTGTGTGTGTGTGTGTGTGTGTGTGTGTGTGTGTGTATAATTATAACCTACTCAGTCTGTATGATGTTACTTCAGTGTATGGTCAGCCTTAAAATATACATACAAGTAGAATTATACAGACTAATATATTTTTGATTCTTTAAAACAATATAAAACAGAGTTAAGATCATGTCTTGCTCTGCTACTAAGGCACTGACGAATAAGGGATGGGGTTGTCCTGAGGAGCATTTGATTTCAGAAAAGACGTGTAGCTTAATTTTAATATTTCACACCATAACATTTTCAGGAAAAGACCAACTTTTTCTAGTATATTGAAATGAAAATGTTTGTTAAAAACAAAACAAGGTTTTATTATCACCCTCGTGGTTTTCCATTGCTAAGACCACAGCAACTGTATTGAATGAGGACACATCATATGAGTCTACATGGACTTGCTCAGAACTGCCAGACACTCCATTGCTCTGAAACAAATCTATTCATCAAGGAATGATTTGTATCAATGACTGCACTCAGTCTAATGGCTGTAACAGGCACTCTCCAAAGCCCACGATAAAATGTGCACTGTACATAAGTGGCTTTAAAAGTTTGATGTTCTGAACAGGTGCCAACTTTCTCCAGCAATAGGAAAGTGAGCCTGTTGGGCACCTAGTACATGGGGTGTGTTCTCAGGCTTCAAAGAAGACAATAAATGGACTAATTTGGTCAAGGTTCCTTGGGGAAGGCCAGGTAGTAAACAGTTGATCATTTTTCTTTTTATTTCGAAGATTAGTTTGAAGGACTAGATATGTATTTCAGTCAACAAAATTTATTATGGAGCTAATCTCTGAACCTGAAAGCATGGGTATTTCTCATCCTGAGCCCTTCCTTTGTTACCTTGGGAGAGTTATAAGAATCATTTTAGCTGGTGGTAGAGAAGCATCCAACACGAGATTGATGCTGGTCAGAATACAGAAACTAGAAAGGCAAAATTTACTGCTAAACTCTGAAGCTTTTGAGAGAGAAATTCAGAAAATTTTCACTTTAGATGATATCGCGTACTTAGTTTTATTGTGAATATTTAGGAATATTGTATTTTCAAATACAAATGAAACAATATTGTAAAAACCTATGTAGACACTCCCACCAGTTCTTATAATTCAATAGCAGGAAGCGTTAAGAGAGCAAGGTTGGAAAACTAGTTCATCATCGAAAGTCTTTATTGAGTTGTCTCATGAACCAATGCATATGCTTAATGTACACAGTTTTTGTATTGATATGTGTTCTGAAAAAGGCCTTCACATTTCATTGAATTAGCATATCCATCACCTCAAATAATTTCTAAATAATAATGTGCAATTAATTATTTGATTTTATGTGGGAAAAATCAGAAACATTATTGCTTCAGTTAGCAAAAATGTATTTTTAATACCTTTGGTTAAAGTAATGTGAGAGAGAGCCTGTACAAGTGGAAATATATTACACTATCTTCTGGTGAGAGCAGGACGCATCACGGAAGAGGACAGAGTGTGTGTGAATGAATTGGACTGCTTTGAGATGGTTTCCTGCGGATGTAAAAGGGTTTGTTTGTTGACCCACAATCTCATAACAGCTGGCCTTGAGAGCAGAGCCCTGCTCATCACCGAGCCAGCCAACATTACAACGTGGATGGGCAAAGAACGTTTGAAAGACTGACCCTATCCGGAGCTGAGGAGCGACTGGTGGTTGATAGCTGCTGGACTGTGACAACTGAGAAGACGCCTTTATAGTCATACACATATAGCATGAAGCACAGTCAGCAGGATAATTCTTCATACCAAAGGAAATCAATGGGGAGGCATTTGGGAGGACAAGGAGTCCGAAAGGAGAAGGCATGGGTAGTAAGGAGTGAATATTATCAAAATACATGGTATTCGTATGTGAAATAATCAAAGAATAAATAAATAGGACCTTCACTTTTCTTATTACAGTTTACCTAATAAAGTTAATTTGACTCATTTTGGCGCTTCAAATATTGGGTAATAGCTCAATAATGCAGTAAAACAAAAAGAAAGGTTTGCATGAAGAATCTTACAAGTAAGAATACATAAATTATATCTAAAACACAGTATTTCCTTTCTATATAAAAATATCAATCAATACATTCATTTTACTTGGATATGTATATAAAATTCTAAATCACTCTTGAGGGTTTTTATTGAATGGCATACTATTGATAACTGGTAAAGCAAAAGGCAAAAATCATCTTCTATTGACATCTATCTATCTATCTAGCTAGCTAGCTACCTAGTTATCATCTATCAAGCTACCTTTCATCTTCCTATAATTTATGATGTATCTATCTATAATCCATGTATCTTTCTATCATCTTTTGATAGCATTTTACTCTAGGAAAATTAATAGTGATTTTAGATAGGATGAGGGCATTGATTTTTAGGAAATTGAAAATATATCAAAATTTAAATAATATTTTATTGATTGAATCTTAGCAATATTATAAATGTATATATACACATACATGTAATTATTTATATGACAGGCTTTTAAAATTCTTTAAGTAAAGGGAGAATTTAGAGAAAGCAAAGTCAAATGTAGAGAGTAAGGGCAAGAAAATGATTTGCAGTTTTGAAAACCAGATTGAGTATGGATTCTATAAATTTGAAATTGTTAAGCCATGAGTTGGTTTGGCAAAATTTTAGAATAATTGGTTAAAGATTTGTGTGAATACTTTGAAGAGAAAATAGTGGGACCTCTACACTCCAATCATCCAGTGAAATCAACCATCTGAGAATGAGCTGTGGCTTTCCATTACAGATATGCCAAATGTGAAAGAGCAACCATGAGGCAGGGCCATCTTGACATCATCAGAGATGTACTTTGAAAACTTTAAGTCAAATCTCAACGCAGCAAAATAGACACTCCATAGCTGGATTCAAAAGTAGAATGGGTTAAGTACTGGACATTTGAGACATTCTAAGTTTATATTTATGAACAGGGTTTGTATATTTATATTACAATAGAATCTGCTAAATTAATCAACTGCATGGTGATGAGAATATATATTTAGCTCAGGGAGTGGTTCTGGGAGGAGCTAAGTGAAGGTGAACACGATCAAAAATCATTGTACTAAAGTCTCAAAACACAAATAGCAATTAGTTATCCTAATAGCTCTCAGTCATCTCAACGAATTCTAAATCCAAGATATGACAGCTTAGTTACAACATTTTATTTTATGAAGAGTCATCATGTTTTTTATTCTAGTTAAACTATTTGTTAGAACCATGATATTCTATTTCTTTATGTAAAACAAAACAAAACAAAAAGTAACATCTTAAAGTTCTCTGTTTTACCCTAGAATAACACATGTTCACTATTTTTAACTTTTAGTTTCTGCAACATCTGTCTTATTCAAATTTTAATGGTCAATACAAAATATACTCCTGGTTAGGGAAGCCTTCCTTAAAGCTATTTATGGGTACACACTTATTTGATTAAGTAAAATAATTTTTAAAGCATGTCAATGTATCAATTTAAAAAAAAGTTTGATAATTAGAGGAAGCATTGTACAGCAGTTTGGAAAACAAAATCTAAGAACAAGTAAACATGAAAAATTACTGTTGCCTTATATATTAAATGTCTCTAGCAGCAAAATGGCTATAAAATTATCTATTATGTTAGTCAGGGTTATCCAGAGTGAGAGAAAAAATGGAATGGAATGGATAGATGGATGAATGGATAGATGGATGTATTGATTGGTCAATCAATGGAGAGGTCATATATGTCTATACCTATGTCATTATAGATAAGAGAAATATAGATAAAGGTAGATAAATAGATGATAGATAGGTAGATAGATGATATCTATCTATCTATCTATCTATCTATCTATCTATCTATCTATGGACATACGATTCAGAATAAAAAAACTCATTGGTAAACCTGTTAAAACCTCATGATCTTCATCTATAATATAGAAATCTAATAAATCTGGTAATAAACAAACACAAAGAATAACAAGATAGTGAAACCATCTTAGTGTGCATTAAAAGAAATTTGGATTAAGACCACTGATTATTGAAGCAATGGAAGATGGATGTTGCCTGTAAAACAGAGGGCAAATTCATCTGTCTTCTCATGTCTCAATTGATTTGGACTCATGGCTGATTAAAAGATGATCATTGTTGATGATGATAATTATTTGCTTTACTCACTCCATGAATGGACATGCTATTCAATTTCTTTCATAGGTAATTTAAAAGACACACAAGTAGCGATGTTTTACCTTCTGTGCATAATCTGGCTCATTTATTTTTAAGTCAAAATACTTACCTTTTAGGATTTTCTTTGCTTCCAATATTTTGGGTTAAGTAAAAGTTATTCTTTAAAATATCTTAGGATCATTAAGTATGCATTCTTGTGGGATAATGCTCTTGTACATTGTAAAGATTTGTTACGCATATTGGTTTAGTAAAGCGCTGATTGGCCAATAGCTAAGAGGAAGTGTAAGTGGGAAAATTAGACTAGGAGAATTCTAGGAAGAAGAAAGAAGAGATGTAGCAACAAGCCAGACACAGAGGAAGCCAGGTAAAAATGTATTATTGAGAAAAGGTGCCAAGCCACATGGCTAAAAACAGATAAGAATTATTGGTTAATGTAAGTTCTAAGAGTTAGTTAGTAATAAGCCTGAGCAATAGGCCAACTGATTTATAATTAATATAAACCTCTGGGTGATTATTTGGATCAAAACGCTATGGGACCTTGTGGGACAGAAATTTCTGTCTACAATAATTAAAAACATACTAGGCATATATATAATTTACATAAATGTGTTTATATGTGTGTAACTTGTTTGAGTCACACTAATAATCCAATGTCTAGTAGGATTTTGGAGGCCCCAGTGTGATATGGGAAGTTTTAAGTTAGAACTGAAAGATAAATAAAGTCATATCTTAATATCCTTTTATTTCTAGAAGTGTTAAAGCATGAAACTTTAGTTTCAGGATATTACTTTATAATAAGTTAGGCAGCTATCCCCACACAGGTGAGCTTTTTTAAGACTTACACAATTTTATTCAGGCTAAAGTCTCGGACATAGTTCTGAACTCATAAAAAGAATCTGGAGGATGTCCAGATGAAACTCAGTAAAAGTTGGTTAGTAACTTTATGTTAGATTTGCTTTCTATGCTCAGCAGAGAAGAAGTCAACCACAAACCAAAAAATTCTTAGTGGAGAGTTCATTATTGAAAGAGAAACAATGGTTTCTGTGTAATATCCTAGGGATAGTATTCACTCTGTTCATTTCTGTATTTACCTCTTTGATGCAATATAATAAAAACTGATATTTGAGTGATCCTGAGGCACTCTAAATGCTTGACCCTCTAGGATATATTCTATTGAACTCAGGATAAATTATTATAAAAAATAAGAATTTCTTAAAATCTATTTGATAACCTCAATATAAAATGTGCTAGGTTTATTTTACAAATATTTAATTAATCAGAACTTCTAGATAACTAAATCATTGACATTTCAGGAAATACATTAAAATAAGTTATTGTGACTCATGATATTTAAAGATGGTCAGTAGCATACAGTGATTCTTAAATCTATAATTGTTTTCTGCAAGAACTTGGGAAAACTCCCCATATCTCTTTGACTTTGAGTATTTGTCAGAATTTCTATCTAAATAAATATTGTGCTCAACACTTTTAGTAAATTTTCAGCATTGTTTTCTGTAATGTTTGTGTGATATCATATATTTAATCCTTTTCATCTAACTGAATCCTAAAGTTACTGACAAGGTTTTGCTATTGCCCGCTTCAATGAACAGTTCTGCAGATGCAGAGACACATAGCCCTATTTTAGACAGAGTTCAGATAACTCTATGGAAGAGGAGGAGGTCCTTTAGGACCCAGAAGGTTTGAGGACACCACAAGAACACACACAGACAACAGAATCAACTAAGCAGGGTTCATAGGGTCTCACACAGAATGATAATCCTGGACCCTGTATGGGTTTGTACTATGTCTTTTGAATATATGGAATGAGTGGAAACTGAGGTTAGGATGTGCTGAATGAGAGAAAAATAAGCAACAAACAAGCAAACAAAAAGTAAAAACAACAACAACAACAACAACAACAACAACAAACCCTTAATGATTCCATACCCATATCTCCACAGATCTCTACCTACTGTATTTGGAGGGATTATGTAAAATTGTAACTACAGTTTAAATCTATGAACCGTTTTTAAAACAATGATTACTCTCATGCTTCCAAACACCATTAAAGAGAACTAAGTAAAATATTAATTATATCTTTGCTATGCCTGAGCAATAACTTTTTTCAATTTTCTTATGTAATAGCTGAAGATTAATATTTCATTGTTTCCATTTCTATGAATGTGATTATTATAATAATTATTGACCATTTCTTGTTTTTTTCCTCAATATTTATCTCCACATCCATTTCCCTATCATATTATTGTTAATTGAGAACTATAATGGACTTTAATTATATTAGTACTTAGTCAAATAGGAACATTAGACATTCATCTGAAATTTCTGCAGCTTTTCCTTCTTGTACTTAGAAAATAATGAATGTTTATGTGTGTGAATGGGCATGCATATGTGTAAGCAAATACATGTACACATATGTATCTGAAAGGCATGTAATATCCAAATAGAAAGTGCTGAGAGAAGTTCATTGAGCAAGATCAACAGAAGGAAGAAATTTATGAATGTAAACTAACAAATTGAAAATTAATAAAATGGAAATTGTTTGCAAAAACCTTTACATAAAAAGTAAATGTAAATTATGTCCAATGAGCTATTATCAGGCATATTAGAAAGGTAGACCTTGAAGGTAATCATAAAATATATATTGGTGGGTATAAAATATTTTAAACAGAATCTTAATTGCCAATTAAATACAGTAAATATACTATATAAATATCAAATTAGATTACCCAGTTATATCAATTTTAAAACACTTCCATAGAATATATACTAGGCAAATACTGTTACAGAATGTCTCATGTTTGTGGTGTTTTGTGTGCATATTCCATTTTCTATTCTCAAGGGCAGGATTAACTACTGAATTCTGACATTTCTGAGAAGATAAGAAAAATGTATAGACTATTTTCAGGATATATCACATTGAACAGTATTTAATGCCCTTATTTCTAAACTTCTAGCATCACTCATTCATGAACCTGCATTAACATGTTTAGTATGTAACAGTACACCATATTAGTGAGTACATAATTATGCAAATAAAAAATCTAAAATAAATGGCAAACAAACACAATAATATATGTAAATTTTCTGGTTCCGTTTTTCACAGGGCAGTCAAGTAGCTATCTATCAAATAAAACCATGGAAAATTACAATTCTCAACTTAATTTTATAATAGAACGAAGGAATCTTAAAAATCAACATTTTGTTGGAATTTGATACTATAACAGAGACAAATGCAGAAGGCTACGAAACCACAGGGATGCTTTTCAATTCTTCCTGAGCATGTGAGGACAACTTTTGGGGAAGTGTGAGTTGGATGATGGAAATAAATTGCCCAGAAATAAGAAGAAGAACAGAAATCAGGGTGAGCCCGCATATTTATAAAAATCCAATAAAGGTAAGAATTTCAGAGAGCAGAGGAAGGCAGAAAAGGAATAGAAAGAGGCCTATGTTTACTATGTCAAAATTAGGTTCTTGTTAAAATGTGGCCATGATTAAAAGAAAGGCGAGGAAGATGACGAGATGTCATCACTTGATCTGACAGTGGGATTTTTCATCCAATAACAAAATGGTCAAATAATAATTGTGTGCAAAGTCTGACAACTGTAGATAAATATTAAGAGTTTAGTTACTTAAAATGTTTCACTAGCCAGAAGTATGAAATTGAAAAACATTTTTAATAAATAGAAAGAAAATGGGATGATACTATAAAAGAAAGATTTGATAGGTAATGAAAAATTTAAGACTTTCCTACTTATTCTCATCAGTGGAGACTGATAACTAAAATACAAAATAATAGAAAATGCAAAGGGAAATAAACTGTAGTTTGTATAAATGCCCAAGAACCATAAAAAGACACTCAAGAATATGTTCAATCTATTTCCTTTGTGCTTAACAGGTTTTCTTATGTCAGCAAAAGGACTCATATAGAGGAAGACAGATGCACACAAGCACATACCATGCACACACACACATACACACATGCACACGCATACACTCACTTTGCAAGTGTTAACACATATGAGCACAGTCATACATCTGAGTTTCTTCCCTCAGAATGGTTATTTACAGCTTCCAGATCCATCCATTTACCTATGAATTTTATCATTTTATTTTCTCAATTCCCTCATCCCTTTACTCCCAACAAACTCTCCCATATAGCTTTTTAAATTAATTATTATTATATATAATTATACACACATTATATCTATATTAAACATTTTATATAAATATGTGGGTATCTGTTATAAACACATTGTGTATTAGTATAATAGCACAGACACACATATATAATGAAAAACAACTTGCTCAATTTATATAAAGTTACTTTTATGTATCTCTTAGTGATTGTTTAACATTTGATATTGGGTAGACAATAAAAATAATATTAATATTCCAGTGTAGATAAAGAATGTTTTATTGTATATATGTACCATATATATAATTCATTTTATCAGCTGATAAACATCTGAACTCCTTAAATCCTGGCTATTGTGAATAGAGCACCACTGATCATAGATAAACAATTTATCTATAGTGAAATACAAAAAGCTCTGGGTATTTGTCCAAGAGTAGTACAGTCAGATTATATAGAATATCTATTTCTGTCTTTTGAACAACCTCCCCACTGACACCCAAAATGACTGCACCAGTTTGCCTGCCCATAAACAGTGGAGGAGTATTCTCTTTTACTCAAATGCCAACTAGCATTTGCTGATTAAAGATGGTTTCTATTCTGATTAAAAGTGTTAATATCAAAATATTTCAATTTGTACTTCTTGATATTAAAATATTTTGAACATGAAAAAATATTTCTCTGGCTATCAAAACATGACCTGAATAATACAGCACCAACTGTCATGCTGACAAGGAAGGAGAATAGCTCTTGTGGTCTCAAGCATAGAAAAAATAAAACCAGAGCCAATTGAGGAATATTGAGAAAGAAAGAAATTGTTTTGCCAAGGTAGATTCACACAAACACACAAACACACCCACGCACACGTATGTATATACATATACATATAATGATTTTGAGTCAGAACAAGAGAGAATACTTGGAAAGAGTTCAAAGGAGGAAAGGAATGTTGGAATGATATAATTGTGTTTTTTGCTACTATATTTTGCAAATTTCATAATTTTATTTTTCTTGATAGTTAAATATAATCTATTTAATAAGTTAAAAGTACAAAAATATTTTAAAACATTAAAAAAACATAATCTTCCACATATACTTCTTTCTCTGAAGTTGCTTTGTTAGTTTCTTACTTCATTTTTGAATAGTTTGTTTCATTAATCCTTGGGTATTTTTAATCACTTGTTTATTGTTCACATTAATTTTCTGTATTATATGTACGAAGCAAAGATGATTTCCTATTCTACAAGCCACCTCTTTTTTTTTGATGATGATGATGATTTTCTATTCTGTGCAGACACTTTAGAGTTTCATAAGATCCTATTATTTATTAATTGTTGGTCTTAAAGCCTGGGCTAATGTTTTACTACATGGAGAGTCTTTTCATAGGCCTTTAAGATTAAATATATTACCCCCTTTATCCCAGAAGAGATTAAGGGTACTGGATCTTAGGTTTATACTGTGGGAACTCCTTCAGCCAATAGCTTTTAAGATACTAGCCCTCTTGGGCATGTTCTCTTATACTATAAAGGCAGCTGTAAAGCTTGGACTCTCAGATGCTGGATTTGGTTCCTGTTCACTGTTCGTGCAGAGAACTGTGATCTGTCTGTCTACCCCTAAATAAAGAATTCTTTATTATACTCAATTCTGAGCTAGCGTGGGACTACTTTATAGCATCCGTTTCCAGGTTTAGGTCCTCCATGTATGTGGAGGTCAGTTTTGTACTGCAAAACAGTTGAAGATCTAATTTCATGTCCTATCCCCGTTCAGCAGTTTGTTTGTTTGTTTGTTGAAGATGATACATGTCCTTACTTACTGATGGAACTCAAGATTGGAACCTGGGTTCAGGAGCTGAAGAAGAGGATATAGAGGAGTGATGGTTGGTGGATTGCTTGCAGCACCCTGCACAGCTTGTTTCCTTAGCTAATCTAGGAACACTTGCCTAGGGCGATATTATTCTTGAGTTAATCCATTCTCCATGAATCTGTAAAACACTGAGCAAACATGCCAATGAGCCAACCAGAATAAGAATATTTTAGTATTGTGGTCCTCTCTTCCCTGTTACTTCAAGCAGACAACTTAGAATTTCCATCATAGAAACTTCAGGAAGTTTTATTTCTAAGCTATATTCTAGCTATCTCAGCCATGTTTATATTTGAATTTTCAGATTTGTTTGTTTTCAATTTCTGTGCACTGCATTTCAAGTTTGATAGGTATTGATTACAAACATGTTCTATGTCACATTTGGAAGCTTGTTTCAATCTTTAAATAATTGTGTTGAACTGGAGTTTCATTAAGTTCTGAAAAGTAGTATATTTCTAGGGAATGGAAAAGAACAAATAAATGGAAATGAACTGTTTAATAATGCAAAACAAAGATTACATGGTATTAAAAGGAGAAGAAAAAGTATAGGCAGGAATAGGTATATAGAGAAAATTGAAAAAGGTATATGAATAATTATTACTCTTGACATTTCCTAAAATATATACATATACATATATATATATATACAT
>LOEQ01006447.1:213626-226843 GCA_001685075.1 Bramus lutescens | reverse complement strand
ATAAAAGAAATTTAAATAATGGTACCCTTTAATAAATGGCCAGTCCCTTTCCCTATACATCATCAATTAATGATGAATAAATAAGCCTGGAATGGTATAGGTAAAATCTTTTTCAAATTGTCATTGTGATCTCATAGAACTCTGAGATATTAAAGATTGTTGCCATTGCTCTTGGGTACCCTCAAGATCACAGCAGAGAGGGATTCTGTTTCTGAAAATGCCATATTTTTTTATATGGACCATAGATAAATAAAACTAGTACAAAGCTAAATGTTCTGACCACATAGTGCTGGAAAGTTCTATAGTCACTACTGGGAGAAAAAAGCATTATGCAGATGAGAATACTATGAAATATAACAATGACTGCCTCATAGATATTCTCATTGGTAAGATATTACTATGAATGATATTGTTATTCAACCATTTGCTTATTGAACTTAATGTGGATTTCATTCCTGGTACTGGTAACTAGGCCTAAAACTCATCACTCATGATTTCTTAGTCCTGAAGGAAGAATTTACTATTCTACTGTAAAGTAGACTAATAAATTACGTGGCCCAAATTTAAAGGAGCATTCTTTTAAGTTGTTGGTAATTAATAAAGACAATGGCAATTGATCAATTTTCAGAGAATGTGGAACTATGGATAGCTCAGCTCTAAATTGGACACTTATTAAAATCCCCTAACTCCAAAGCTAGGAATCCAAATGAGAAAAGGTTGTAAGAGCCAGAGTAGATGACATCTGCAGGAAAGCATCATTTGCTTGACACAACATCAGCATTGAACACATGATCTCACAGAATATGTGAATAGATAAACAAGATCTGCACAAGACCAAGCTAGCCAAAATCTCAACATATTTGCGGGTGGGGGTAGAAGGCTTATCCCTAGTTGAGAAAATTTTGGAAATTCAAAGTCACTGAGATTGTTGATTAGATTTTCTTCACAGGTCCCATTCCCCATACTCTGGTGAATTGTCTTCCAGACATGAACACACAGGGCACTCTAAGTTAATTCACTGGATCAAAATAAAAGAGCACATGAATTTGGAAGATAAAAGTGGTTGTGGAAAGGAATAGAAATAACTGGACCAGAGACATTTGGGGTTGATTTGATCAGAATGTTATAATTTTTAAAGTTATAATATACTAAAGACATAAAGATGCATGGTATAAAACTACTGGGCACCTGCTAAGAGAGGAATATCAATTTTCTCCAAAGGAACTGTCACTGTTTCTGTCAATCACACCCCAGGGAAGTTTATAAGGGAAAAAACAAAGAAGACTCCATGATTTTTATTTGTTTTTGAATTTGTTTTGTTGTATTTTGTTTTGATTTTATATTTTTAGACTTACAGACTTTTAAAAATTATCTTTTATTTATCTTGGAGTGAAAGAGAGGAATTGTATAGGTCTGGATGTGGTTAGGACCTGAGAGAAGTTGGGGAAAAGAAAAGAATATGATCAAAATATATTGTATGAAGAAAATAAAATGAAAATCAATCATTTTTCTATTTGCTAATAAAACCCAGGCAAGGTTGGAAAGGAAGAATGAACATAGCAACAGGAGAACTAGTTCTATACCTTAGAGGAGAACACATTAAACTTATTTTGACTGAATACATGGTGTTGGTTATTGATCTTTATTAAGCAGATGAGTTAATTTTTATGACATATGATTTAAAAAGTGGTGAATTAGAGATATAAAGTCGAACAAGGCAATTTATAACTTCCTCAACGGTACATTAACACAAACAGAAGAAGTAAAGAATCTGTCTATTTTTACTGAAAGCTTTGGGCAAAACCCGGAAGAATGGATCTGTAGGGAAGGTCCACACTTTGTAATCCAGTACCAAGTGGTCAACATTCAGTTGATATGCATACAGACTGAACAGTTTGCTTCCGTTTATTCAGGAACAGATCTGTTTGTAAAGAAGAAGTTGTGAATTTCAGAAGATTCAAAATGGTGGAACATAGGAGTGATGAGAAGAAAAAAGTTGAAGGGAGCAAATAATTATTTATGTTGTAACTAAAAAGTTTAAAAGTTAATGAGACAAAATTTACAAGCTCTGTTTGTTACTGGAAAGAAAAGAAACAGGTGATACAATCTTCAGAGTAGAGGAAAGACAACTGTAAACATCATGAGTGAGCATAATGGGGTTAGATTAGAATATATGGATGTTGTATTAGCTCCATATTTGAGAGACCTCTAAGAATCAGGAGAATGAAGTTTTTGAAACATCTGTAAATGGATGCCAAAATTTTATATTGTATTAAGAAGTTTTGGGATTCATGGTTATGATAGTAACAATATGTATTACTAGATGCCCACATAGATAATAATGGGGAAGAGAAAAATTTCTACTGGATGGAACAGAGAGAAGTAGCTGAATACAGAAGAAATAAAGAGAGGTGAGACAGAGGGAAGCAGTGAGAATGGGAAGGGAGAAGATGAGAAAGATTAAGGCAGCATTTATGAAGAAGCTAGATTACATGATCAGAATAAAACATCTTACACTTAAAATTTTTACAGGTAATTTTACTCATTTGAAGCCATATGGATTATGGATTAGTAAGCAAATTCTTCATGCTTCAGAAGCAGAGTAAAGTAGAAAGATATGAACTCCTTGTGAAGGTTTGGTCAGTACTGGAGGATGGCTAAAAATAGATCAAATTAGCTCTTAGTGTATGGTGAATTTGCATATTCTACAGCATGCAAAATTGTCAAATGAAGTCTCATAATTTCCTTTTATTTTAATGCATGAGAAACTTGATCTGCATTCAGGGGTGTGTGATTAGCTGTACGTTACCATTTCCTTCCTCATTCAAAATTGCTTTATGAGAGAGTTACCAAGGAGTGAGCATGTGTAATTATTCATAGAGGAAATTAACGTCGTACGGAAGCAAGAGGTTGAAATGTGAACTGTAACACACTGCCTTACTTTGAAATAAAAGTTAAATGAGTTCCTGAGGCTCAAAATGAAGTAGGAAGAGCTCTATGTTAAAAGATACTTTTATCTCTAGAAACAAGAGAGGAAATGTGTACATACCTTTAAAGAAAAGGTGAAATATATCATCAAGTCTGATTATTTTTAACTCAAAGACATCTCAGAAAGAATAGACTAAGTTAAAAGGAAGAGGATTTAACAAAATCAGAAATCCTGTTAAAAATAAAATACATATTTCTATTAGTAACTTGAGATTCTAAGAAATTTGTTTAGAAAAATGTACTATATTTGCCTCTCTTTTAGGACTATTAGCATTGCTTCTTTCTTTCATCTATACTTCAAGTCTATTTACTGTATTGAAATAATTAACTCACTGAGTCCAGTAATTACTAAATCAACTGATTTCTATCCTCTCAGATCATACAATCGCTAAGAGTTACATGTACAGGTCAGGGGAATCCTGCAAATACAGGCGTTGAATAGCCTACTCTGCATTTGGCTTTTAAAGTGTCCATATTCAGGTAAGGGTGGGATTACATTATTCCCATAATGCTATAGTCATACTGAAGCTTACATTTATTTAGGCTTTAAGTCACAGACTAAGTGAAATTATCATTGTAATTCAGTGCCGATCTAAAGTTTCCTCAAGCTACCAATATTCATTTATTAGAGCTGGCAGCTTCAAACATATTGTCCCTAACCATATGCTCTTCCCATTACTCCTAACTAGTAATTAAGACATAGATTATTTCGGCTTCACATATTTGAAGCCAGAATACCTTCTTCTAAAAGCTTCTAAACCTATCAGGAACATATCCACCAGGCTTCAAATTTTACTTTCCTCATTACAGCTCTCCCATTTGCATTGTTTCCATTTAATTGACCCGTTATGACCTTTTCCTTGAATGATATGGAATATGTAGTAAGATGTGTTGTTGTTGCTTAATGTTCAGTCCAACTCTAGCCAGATATTTTTAACTGGAAAATATTAACCAAAGACTATTGTGTGAACTTTTAATCAAGTGTTAAGAATTTGGCCAAATTTACACTAAACAATGTATTTTATTTGTTGCCTTTCATAAATTCTTGCTCTCAATTTGCTTCTTTTAAAGGGTGCACTAGTACATTTACAATAGAGAATTCATAGTGATGACACGGAAAGATAAGTTTCAATTTACATATTACTGTACCTACTGCATAGTATACATGAGGGAAGTAGCCATTATAAGGTCAAAATCACAGGCATCGGTTTACATTTTAGATGCATAAATATAAAATGCAAAATGTAAACTGATGAATGTGATATGTGTGTGTTTGTGTGTGTGTATGTGTGTAAGTAAAAGGCATTTTGCTAAACACAGCTAAGTTAAGACTGCATTAAAGTAGAGATAGCAAAACCAAAACACTGTGTGATTTGTATCAATAGCAATGTGGTCCATTTGTTAAGATAGCTTGCTATTGAGATCACCTCCTTGTCTGAAAAGTGAAAACCAAGATTAAAGAAGGATCAGCTTTCATTCACAATCTTCTCAAGAAAGATACAGACTTTTCTCTCTGTGAGAGTTCCAGAGCAAACACTTAAGACACCAGAGATAAAAAGGATCAGCCTGCCAGTCACAGGACTATAAACCACAACAGTGCATATGAGAAACAGAGGAAGGGGAAAATTGAACCCAACAAAACCCAGCAAATCTCCTCTTAAGTTTGTTTTCTAGTAATTACCTACTACTAGCATATTAATTAGTTATAATGTTAACTCATTCAGACCTTTTGAACCATTATCTGTATAGCTTGTTCCAAATTGAACTGAGTGCATTAAAAATCTGCTGGACTAGATATGTGAGGCTGGACAATGACAGGAGTGTGAAGAGTAATCAGCTTAAAAACTGAAGTGATGCTTCCCACACTAATATTTAAAAAAAAAAGACTTAGCATGGTTCATGTTTGTGCAAATTGGAGTTTTATTTTCATCACTGTGCATTAAGAGTGAGTACATGTGAGCATGAGCTTTGGAAGGTTGTAGGTTGAAGACTGATTTAGCACTGTTCAATTAGAGTTTAAGTTACTTGAGGATATGCTGTTCCTCAAATCCTTCTGCCTTCAGATTTAAAGAGATGTCAAGTTGACAAGTGGCTCTTTTTAGTAATTGAACTACACTTTCCAGAATCAGTGCTTCTTTTGTAAGATGACAAAATCTTCTATTTTCTTTCCTTTGACGATACATGATTGATTAATTTAATGTATAAAGCAGTGAAAATGTAACAAAACAAGAAACAGATTCTAACAAAAAATACTTGCATCTATGCTTTTATGCAGATAATCTCCAACTAATGGCAAGGTCACTTCTCAAATAAGTTCACCATAAATTGAAAATGGTGGGTTTATAATCCATTTATACCCCTAAATATCATTACTAAGCAAGATAGCAATTCTAGAGCCTTAGTCATTTTCCATATTGTTCTTGTGACTCATATTCCTGTGATTCTAGATGCTACAAGAAAGTCATCAAAACTCAGTGTTCTCTTTCCACAAAGTGTGTATTGTTTCTGTACCCTTTTAGGGGGAGAATTATGTGCTGATGCACCATGAGTCGTAAGTGTTTGCCAGGTATTGTGATAGTCATGCTTTTGCCATAACACATCCTCTTCACTTTTACATTGCAGTTGATCTGGTATGCTTTACTTTGACATTTCACTTTCCATCTCAACATTAATACTAGATCCAAGGGTCAGCTTCTACTTTATTCATTTATCCACTCACCTTATCACCTCTTTGCCATAACATAGTAAGTTGGATTATTATAAAGATGTGAAATCCTCATTATTTTAGCAATTGTATACACCCACAGCCTGCCTTGCTCTCACAACATGAGCATCAACAAAAGTTCTAAATAGCTTTTCATGCCATTCATCCAAAGACGTCTTCCTCCACTAAAGGGACAGTTAAATTAGAAAAATAAAACTGTATACAATTTCATAACCGCCTTATAATTTATGAGTTCATTAAACAATTATATTTCTATAGCCATGGATAACTAGGCAAAAGTAAAGATGTTTAATATAGAATAGTAAATAATATGGGAAATTCTTTGTGTACTTGGCTCCAATCTGCTGGTGTATTTGGGAGAAGTTTAGTGATATTGCCTTGTTGAAGAAGTATGTCCTAGAAGTCAGGATTTCAGAGACACAACTCCAAATCTATATTGATCTTGTGTTTGCAGTTGCAAATGTGAGCTCTTAGCGTTTGTTCCTGTCACCATGAAGGGTACAGGGGAGGGGAGGAATAGAGGAGGAGGGGATGGGGGAGGGTTGACAAGAACCATCACTGAACTCTATGTCCTTTGCCAACAATTTCAAATCATATTGAAATTATGTGTATGAATGTAAATATGCACATATCTACAGACACACATACTATCAGACATGGTTCTATAGTTAGCTGAGGTGAAATAAAAAGACTAAGGCCAGCTGATGATTCTAAGGAATGTCGCTTTGAGGAAATATTTTTGTTATTTGGGGAGAGGGGCAGTGCGTTTCAGGAAAGGGCTTCTCTGTGTAGCCCTGGCTGTCCTAAAATTTTCTCTGTAATCCAAGAGAGCAGGTTGGACTCAAACACACAGAAGTCTGCCTGCCTATTCCTTCAGAGTGCTTGGATTAAGGGTGTGTGCCACCACCACTTGGAAAGAAAGAACACTAAGCACAGGACGACTGAGCAAATTGTGCCTAATGAATTTGTTGGGTAAATGAATAATTATGTAAAATACAACAAAATATGAAAGATAGTGAATATTCATTTCAAAATCACCAGAAAATTTTGGACTTAGAATTATCTTGAAAATAAATGTGTTTAATTTATAAGAAAAACTAAAATATATCTATATGACCATTTCAAACATGAAAAACAATCATACCAGTTCTTAGGTATTTTATTATGAACTCTGACAAAACACAAGTTGTGAATCATGTTGCTATCAATTAACAGTGGTGAATTACATGCACAAGAAAATTATAAAAAGTATTTTTAAAAAGTAAATACAATCTATACAGAAATATGCAAAGAAATCAAAAGAGTTAAAGATATAAATGTAAACAAGTATTTAATACATGCCTCATTTCCATTTATAAACAAAAATATTGACTTACTGAATTAGTGGTGGAAAGTTATTTGGCTCACAATTTGGGTGAGGAAACCAATAATCTGATCAGAAATGTACTCAAATAAATCAGACGTAAAGACTTCAAGTTGAAGTCTTGGCTTTGAAAGAAAAGAAAAATTATAAAACTAGAGTCATGAGGAGATGTGTTCTTGTTATACTTTTAAAATGATTTTAGTCAAAATGATACATTCGTGTGTGTTCAAAAATATGAGTAAAATATCCATGAAATTGTTAAATGTTGAGAGATACTGGAGCAAGACTGACCAACGCAGAGCCATGAGGCAAATGTTCATGAAAGAGCAAAAGCACACGTGGGAGTAGATCAGCCACACACGCGAAAGAGAGAGCTCCTGTTTTGGGATACATACTAAAAAGACTCAAGTTTTACACATTACTGGAAAGTGTATGTGTGTTTGTGTTTTTATAAACTCATAAAATAAGAGGTATATGTAAAGTTTTCGGTATATACTGAGACAAACACACTTTTATTTGGTATATGAACTAAGACTATATATGTGTGTGTCTACTCATGTATGTATGCATGCATGTATGTATATAGTGTTTAAACTAAGATTGTTGTGGCCTGAAAAGGGTGTATAGTATTTACATTTCAGTATCTACAATGAAGATTCATTTGAGCATAATCCTGTTCATTTTTGTTAAAGCCTTGGTGTTCCAAAACTTTGGTGGAAGAACTGAATAGTTTTAACAGAGCCATATGGCCCACCAGGGTAAAATATCACTCTATTTATAGGCAGAAGTGGCTGACCATAGGTACAATATCAACCTTCCCAATAGTTACAGCATCATGTCAATTTGTATAAAGTGTTTCTAAGCCTCATATAGCCTATGAATATATATCTTCAGCAAGAATGTACTGATAATGTAGTTTTATGAATCGCTTAATATATGTGTGTAATTATATCGGAGTATTATATAAAATGAATACATACTGAGAGCCAGTGGTACATGCTTTTGAGACACATAATCTCTTATGTTTTCTATTTGGAGGACTGGGGTGAATTTCTGAGAACAAGCATTTATTTTCCATTTTAATTAAGCTAAACATTTAATTACATTTCCACTACTCTGTCAGCAGAAACGAATCTATAAATGTGGAGTGAAAAAATTATGAGAACTGGTCTTTAATATCCCATCACAAACAGAACATGTTATGGGCAATCTGTTCTTGGAGGGTACATAGCAGCTGTGTTTCCCATGAATGTTAACTTTGTTGGAGCATTCAACTACAATATAGAACTTTTATATTCTTAGTTAAGATTGACCAGTGGAAGCCCAGCTCTTGAAAGTACATGCCATATTTATAATCATACCTTTGCCCCTCAGGGTTTTAATTTTCAGCACAAGGGAATTGAATAAGTGGAAACACTTTGCATATCAAGTACAAGTTTGCTGGGAAGCAGAATATTCACTGCCTATGTTCAAATTCACATCATTAAAATTCTGTGAACACTTAGACTTTTGATTTTATTTTCAGGGCCAATATGACTACAGCAATTTGCTGGGCACTGTGAAATCTAAATGGTATCAGCACACAAAGTGATTATACTGTTGCTAGAAGGAAGGCTCACAAATACGAGAAGCCATGAGAAGAAAGGAACAACGCTGCACACGGACAAATGGAGTTTCCTCTTTTACTTGTTTTTCCCTCCCAGCAGAACTCCTGAAGGGTAATGGTTCAGAATTTCTAGGATTCTGGGTTCCCTTCTTATGTCTGTTCAAAAATCAGAATCCAGTAACAAGCAGAAATCATCATATTTCTCTGGAACAAAACTAAAATATATTTATCAAGATTATAAAATTGACACATAAAACCAACATACTTATATGCTAATACACATTGGTGAATTTACCAACGAAGTCCATAAATAACAAGCTCTCTTTCAAGTATGTCCTGTATATAAACCAAAAGTACTATCACTATAGGGAAATAGTTTGGTGACAACAGACAAGAAATTATGCTATCAAGTTAAGAAAATATAATTCTTCTTTCTTGATGATTTGTTAATAACATGTTCAAGGCCAACCATTTGAGAAATAAAATTTCTAACATTGTTTCCTGTTTCCTACAATAACTGTTCCAACGATAACTTAGAAATTCAGTGAGTGCATCACACTGGAGAGAACCTCAGTTTGGTTCTCAGCAGTTCACAACTGGCTAAAATTTCTGCTCTATGGAATTCAGGTGTGTTTGCTCCCAAAGCACTTCACTCTGGTGGATGTATAACACACTCACACACACATTTTAATAATATTATAGGTATATATGTAATAAATAAAATATGCTTACAGTTATATTTTGTTTTATAGAGTTATTCTATTTATTTTGTTCACCTAAATTTTGGTTGTGCTGGTCATTTTTTTAACTATGGAAGTAGAAGCCTTCTTTCTTTTTCTTGGGATCTTAACTAGCAGAAACTTAGAATGTTTACACAAATACGACTGTATCTCTTTCTTTACCACAAAAGATATTGGCAGATTTGTGCATACACATTTAACTTTCTATTATTTTTTCCTTTCTACCTTGACTTTATATCTTTCATTCTAACAGGAGATTTTATTAAAATTCCTTCATCAATCCATTTTAGGCATATTTTAAGTTTATATATACAGAAAAGTTTGATTTTTATCACCGTTTCTCTGGACATGCCTTTCCAATACCATCCCCTTTCTTATAGTATGTGTTACAGTAGTCAAACACAGGCAATATTTTCAGACACTTCAAGAAATTCCATGTATGTCCTGTCTCCCACATCTGAATCATTCATCAATAACTCTCCTATGACTGTATATCTAACTGCCTATTTAAATATTCCCAGTTCTTTTCCACATCATAAATCAAGCATTAGAAAAATAGAAATAATCCTTATGTATTCGCCAAATACAGATCTTTATCCATTAGACCTGTTTTAATGACCAATATAAATAACAATGCAGTCACCCAGTTCAGACAGCAGAAATATCTCCAGTCTTACACCTCCCGCACTCTCATCTAGTGTTCACTGCACTGTCGTTTGATAACCCAAATAGCCTTTTCAATTCCATCTACTCCCTCCTACTTCAATCGACATATTCTTACCCAGTTTATCATCATCTTTCTCTTAACACACAAGAACGCATTTCTTAATTAGTCTCTCTACATACGTTGATATCTCTATCCAATCATTCCACACATCACACCAGAGCTGTCTTTAAACACAGAACGGAACCTTCCTTGTTGCCTCATTAGCATTGTGAAAATGACTCAATTTATTTTATAGGACAGAGGGGAGTTGTTATTTTGACACACAAGTGAAAAATCTGTATTTAGTTCTTCTTTTCTAAATATCTAGCCTGGGCTTAAGATGGTTAAGAGTTTCATAAATATTTATCATTGTTCAGTGAACATTAAAATATGTCTGAGCGGAATGAGCTCTTCGGCAGTATCTCTGCCGCTACATAGAAAGAAGTAGTTAGCACAGCATCATGGAATCCAAAATGGCTTCAAGCAAAAGTTGACATGGGAAAGATAATGAGGGGTTCACACTATGTCATGGTTTTATGTCAAGTGGGAGAGAGGACAGCACTGGGCATGAAGCTGGAAGTGCCACATTTGCAATGTTTGTGCTTGCCAACAGAGTATTTTCTCAGAGCAATTTTCTTACCATTCTATAATGATATTACAAACACCTCTGAGGCCCACGATTTAGATCCTCAAGGAATGGGTAAAATGAAGAGAGAGTTCACTTTACTTTCATCCTTGGAAGACACATCAAGTGGCATCCTGCTGAGAGTAAAATAGATTTTGGAGTTCCAATACATGTGTGGACATGTAAGAATATCTACCAATGCTCATTAAAATGGATGAGATGCTAATATAAATGCTGGACAGAATGTCAAATGCCTAAAGTTTTAGGTAAGTTTAAGAAATAGTCTTCCATTAAAAGAACATATGTTATATAAAACCACTATACATATATTATCTATGTTAATGAAGAAATAACTCAAGTTATAAGCTATTCTAAAACTTTTAAAGTTTTTAATGGTTTTTATTTAAGTATATCTGTTGTAATTTGATTTTTGAGCCATCGGTCACAATTATTTAGAGAAACTAAAAGCTACTTCAACATAGATTTTCAGCTTTACTCAAGTCATGCTTTATTTTGCTTGTTTCATGTTGAGATGCTAAGGTGTGGCTTCCCTAATAAGATATCATAATTAGCATTGTTGTTTTTATTTTTATTTTTTTCAGTTACTGGACTGCCCGATGCCCTGACCAGTTTCGTCTTCAACCTGAAACACCTGGGAAGAAATCAATTAAACTGCTTCCACCAGGTTGTTATGTGACCACGTCTGAGGGATTTTCTTAACTATGCATTCAGGCGGACAGGTATGTAGGTGGTACCATCCCGGGGCAAGTGACTCTGATGGGAGTAACTGATCTTAAGCCTGGCATCCATCCAACAACTGCCTTTCTCCCTTCACTTCAATTCCTAACATGCCTTTCTTTCTTGATGGACTGTAATTTGTAAGCCAAATAAACCCTTTCCTGCCCCAAGCTGCTTTTGGCTACTGGGTTTTTTATTTTTCTTTTATTTTTCAGCAATAGAATAACAAATCAGAATACCTGACCATAATGAAAATTTAGCATAAAGCCACATAAACTAAATTTACTTAGAAACAAACCCACAAGCAGCCTCTACAGAGATATACTTCATTCCTCACTTCCATAGCTTTAGAGAAAGGGTTTTACATACTTGAAATATATTATTTTTCAAAAATAGAAGACTTAGAAACAGTCCCAAAGATTATCTCCATTATGCCAAACAAGACACTTCATAATTTAAATATCTTTTTCACAATTGGCAAACAGTAATAATTTGGAGTTGCTTCTCCTGTCACATAGCTTTTAAAAAACAAAATACAAAACATAGCTAATCTTGTAAATATTAAAAGGCATTACTATAACAACATAGAATGAAATTAGAATTTTGTAAACGTTTGCCTCAAAGTGAAAGTAAGTATACATATTTTTAAACTTTATTGTTATTGTGTGTGTGTTTATGTGTACATGCAAGTGTGTCTGTGCCTGCATGCATGCTTGTGTGTGTATGTATGCTTGTGTGTGTATGTGAACATGTTATGACTCAGGAGTTCAAGTCAGAGGAAAAGTCTGTAATTCAGTTGTCTTTCTTATTTCCATATGGGTTCTACAGATCAAGTTCAGATTTTCAGGTGTGAGTATCCAGCACCTATACTAACTGAGCAAACACTCTTGCCACCTCTAATTACCTGTGTTTTATGAACTCATCCAAAATTGAAACAAATGAAATATAGCCCCTTGCTCTCATGATCATCACCTATATCTGAACAAACAATTCATAAGTTAGCTTTCTTTTCTCTTGTAAAGTTCTGGTACTGATTCCATTGCAAAGGAATCATATTAGGAAGCTCTGCATAGATCACATGTATAACAATACTGCCAGTAGGGTGCTTGGCACATGGTAGCAATACTTTATCTGTGTTTTCATTTCACTTGTCCCTTCTCTCAACAAAGACCTGTCATGATGTCTCCATTCCATTGTTACTATGCAGTTTTTTCTTAGCAAAAACACCTTCATTGATTCTTCATTATTGGTATAATATGTGTTAAGCTTATTAGAAGGATGACCAATTTAGAATGTCTTTGAATCTCTTTTCACCTGGTTAGAACAGTAGGAAAGACTAAGGTTATTTTCAGTGTATCTTTTTATCTTATTATGCTAATTTATAAGTTCTATTAATTGCTTAATGCCATGGTGGATTTTATTGATAGGAGCTATCCATCTCAAAAATAGTGAAGAGTTCAATGTCACCTGTTCCTCAATAGAGAGTTACACGTTTACAAACAATTCTAAGGGTGGAACATAGGTATTTTCACAGATACTGGGGCTGAAGAGATTGCTCAGTGGTTATGAATACTTTTTTTTGGAACTTCAAGAGTTTATTCCACCTACTTATTCTTTCTAAATATAGAAAAATCTCCACTATAAAACTAAATTAAAATCAAATTCTTTTTTCTTTTTTTGATTTTTTATTATTATTATGATTATTAAAAATTTCCATCTCCTCCCC
>LOEQ01006447.1:193645-209296 GCA_001685075.1 Bramus lutescens | reverse complement strand
TGGTTGACCTGCCTATACTTCCTGCCTGGCCAATCAGCGTTTTATTAAAATACATGATTGACAGAATACAGACAATTCTTCTGCAACAGACATATTATAAAATAAATAAATTATCCCCTCAGTAAAAACTATTGCATAGACTGATGTATTTAGTGAGTGGATGATTGCAGGCAGAAGATTATGTTCACATCTTTATTGGTACCTGAGACAGGAAAAGAAGTGAGTTTCACCTGAAGGGTTTATCAAAATAGAACACTGCAGTAGAACAGGATTCCAAAACATCAAAATTTATATAGAAACCATCCTGATCAGGTTATCAATCTCTGCAACGCTTATGCCTGTGTTCAGTCTCCCATCACATAAGACTAGTTATGGAAATGTATGTGCTAAATGAATAAGTAGCCTTTTATACATTAATGTAGGTCAGTTCACCTTCAACTTTCCTATAAAATATATGGCTGGAATGCTTATAGTTGCTAAATATGCAACTATCAATTAAAGAATACATTTCAAGCTCTGTAGATATCATATGTGTTTGATGAAATCTAGTTTAATATTTGCATGGCATGTCTTATTGATGACTCTGTGAGTTCATTCTCCTAAAGCTACTAAAGCATACAAAGCTGAATTGTGTGTTTTCCCTCTAAAGTGATGACTTTTAATATTACATTTTCATATCTCCTTTTTTATATTAAAATTCAAACTCTACCATTGTACAGATTCTACCTTTCAAATCAATGTCTGTGTTTGAATTTTTTCATTTTCCAGCTTTTCTTATTGTTTTTTGTCAGTTTCCATTACCAGCTTGACACAGACTAGAGTCACTTCTGAAGAAGGAAACACAATTGAAAAAATGTTGTCTATCAAGTTTTCCAGGGTTCATGTCCATGAAAAATATTGTGTGTTGACTCAGCCCACTACAGATGGCACCACATGGAGGCAGAGGGACAGTATATATACAGGAATTTTAACTGAGCATGAGCCAGGCAACTCTAGGCCACAAGGAGAATTCCTCTATGGTTTTTGCCTTAAACTCCTGCCTTGAATTCCTGTCTGGAACCTTTTCCAGAATGCATTATGACTAAACAGTGCAAGATGCAGTAAACCCTTTTATCCCAAGTTATTCCTGTCCTGGAGTTTATCACAGCAAAAGAAAGCAAGCTAGGAGACCTGCAGCCAGAAATTACCATGCCTCAAATTGCATGTGTGTCTTAATCATTTTTTAAGGGAAAATACTCTAACCTTCATTGACCTGCTTCTTCAAGAATGACCTGCAATTTATGCATGATATTCAAAAAGTAAAATATATTTTAATCATGAAAATGTAGATATGGACCTATTTGTGTTCTTCTACATGTTGATATCCAGTAATGCCAGCGCCACATTCTGTGTAATCAGATATAAGCATCAATATGTGTAGCACAAATTCTATTTGGTCTTAATAATAAAGCAGCCAGCCACTAGTATAAGTTTGTAAATAAATAGTAAATCATTTGAAATGCTTTCCTATTTAATGTTCATTTTATGGGACAATGAAAATTCCCATTTGTTTTATCAAGTGTCCCAACTGAAGTCTACAAATAGTTAAGAATTATTGACAGATTTTAACTAAAGACAAAAATGTCCGTTTTTCTGAGCAAAATGATGGCTCTCATACCATACTGGCAGGACACATGGAAACAACTACCCTAAAATTGGATCTCCTTTCTGGAGGTGGATGCAAGCTTTAAAGGGAGCAAACGTGTTGTAGTGAATGAAGATGTAATGGTGTCACTATCTGACTTACATGGTCTTGAAAAGGCGCCCGACCCTTCAGAAATGTCCCCCAATACACCCTGGTGACTGAGTTAGTCTTCTTGCTCAGATCATGCTATTTCCTTGATGACATATTACTTTCTGTTCTCTCTGTAAATAACAGCCACCAACAGTTTCATCTTAGTTTCTCCACCGCATGCATCCAGAAAGCCTCTGCTTTATGTATCTTTGCTCTCTGAAGCAAGATAGACAACCTCTCTTAATATGTGAATTATTCATCCTCCCTTTCTAAGTAAAATACAAACCTTTAAGCACTGTAAAAAATAATTTTATGTGTTACTGTGATTTGATAAAAGGTAGAGACTTTGTTTTACTTCCGAATATGTAGAAAGTCTTATGAATATGAGTTAAGCCAAACATTTTTACTCAGATGCAAGAGAGGCTTCAGAAAATATGAGGTTAACTTAGAACGTTCCCAGTGTTTCAATCTCTGATATGTAATTCATCATATTTCTGTCTAAGTATGGATCGTTGCCTGAAAACATACAAAATTGATTCATATACTTTTACAGAAGTTAATGTGAAAATACCCACAGTTTAATCATTGGGTTAATTAACATGTGAAAATCAGTGTTCCTATTCAAATCATTTTCTTTCCAAATTTTACCAGTTTGTGTTGTAAAATATGCTTTTCATTCCTTTCAATAAAATAATGTGTAGCAAACGCCTGGGTCACATTTAACTGCTGTCATTTGCTCATAATCAGGGCTTTTGTTTGCAGCCTCATTCTGTTTTAATCAGTTCAGACTTTCCCCCATTGTTAGGACCAATTCAAAACGACCCAGCTCCAGCCTGTTTCCCTGGCTAGCCACCCAGCGAGTTCTTTACAGCCCTATTTCAACAACTCCTTTTGTCTCTGCACATTTGTCACATGCTTTCTTCATTTTTTGGTTCAGAAATCTTAATATTATATATTTTTATGATATGATATGACTCTGCAACTACCCTTAAAATGTAACAATTCATCTTCTAAAATATAACAGCTTAGCTCTTAGAGACTTTCACATAAATCTATGGGATATTATTCGTTCAAAAGTAATATTTGTATTTTGATGTCAGAAAATTAACTTGAGAGTTTTCTTAGAAAATATAGTAAGAACAGCCTGCTTTTCTTTCTCAGAAGGACATAATGAATGACCTGTTGGGTGAGAAATGTGAGGAGTGTGTGGTTGGGCAGACTATGTGCAGTGAAATCATGAATTGGTTAATAGATAGACACTGAAGAATTCTCTCTGTCTTTCATATTTTCTGAAATGGAGAAAAACACATAATATGATTCTCACTGAAAATCTGTAAAGTTAAGTAACAACCTATATGACAAGAATGTAAAGTTTAATTAACCTGAGGTTATTGATTGAACAAAAACTTAGATCACACTTATTACATATGTCTATGGAAACAACACTATAATGGTATTAACTTTAGACCACAGAGAAAAAATACAAAACAAATATTAACTTTAGTGCTTGTAACATTTCTTATATTTATCCATGTTATACATGATTAGAATAACTTCATAGGTTACATAGGACTTCAGCACTATAGTAATAAGACTATTGTAATCTATTGGAAAGCAGGAAGATTTAGAATTTGTACCTTACAACTAAAATACATTAGAAAACAATCCTTTTATAAAACAATGCTAGACACTTAAAGTATGTTTAATAAATATTGCAACATTTTATGTGTAATAAGAGCATTTATATACATATATGTGGGTGTAAAATGTATGTATATGTATGTACATATGTATATACATACACACGTACTCCTAAATGTACCTACGATATATGTGCTTACATTTAGAGTAATGAGAGATGGGGTAGGATTAATAAGTTTATGTACAATATAACAGTCAGACATATGCTAAATAAGTTTTTTCAATTTGATAAATATTATATACACATATCATATCATGAAAAGAGTCCATTTTTATGAAGGGAAGGAGGGATGCTCTAGAACACCAGGACTGTATAATACAGAATGCCCTGCATGGGGTTTCATCCACACCAATATATTTAATCCTTGCCACACCAATGAGTAAAGCAAAACTTGACCATGTCTGTGAGAGAAAGGCATCTGTGAAAACTGATTTGTCTCTGTTAAGGTGTGGGGAGTGATGATCCTCCATCTTGAGTCATCATACAGCTTACTTAGTCCTGAGATAGAGATGCGGTTTTATATCCATTACTTAAAATTTTCTTTGTACCTTTTAGAGTCTGACTTTGAAAGGCAACACATTGACTATTGCCAAAGAGTAAACAAATATAATTAACTGATAACCTCTGTTTCTGGAAGATTTGATTTATATGGCTGTTTTTTAACAATAAATTATAGAACATATTATATCAAATAGATGCATAGTTAATGAGTACCCATTATAAACATAAATGATTACTGACATATTTAAAGATATTCTAAGATATTGTATAATTTCTTTACTTCAATGTCATAATTTGTATATATAAATATGTTAACCTTACTTGTTAAACATTAATTGTAAAATTCTCAATAAAATATTATTTGTCTCTTAATTAGAGGCATTAACTCCCTCTGTCTGTTAAAATGCTATGCTGACCTAAAATCCTTCCTGTGTTCTAATGTACAGGAGCTAGTGGAGCATGTGTACTTGACCTTGAATTCGACCAAGGTGGGGTGAGATACACATCTATTGCCTGTTCAACAACTAGACAGAATCCAACAGCTTTACACTTAGCATCTCAATGGCCGCTTCAGTGTGGAGGAATGCTAGTTTCTTTGAATCTGAAAGTGAGGAAACAATATAAAATCAAAATAAAATGAAGATCTGATTTCTGTCACAGCCTATTAAATATCTTCTTTGAAACCAAAGGAATTTTTTTTGTGTTAGTAACATATTATTGTAAAAGCAAGATGGAAATTCCAAAACTTCTATCTTCAATGTTTAAATATTTTAAAATCTATTGTTATTATAGTGTGTGTTTTCTATGGAAAATATTCCACCCCCGCACCCACACACAAATGTATATATTTGTCAGCACTGTCAGTAAGTAATACAACTGGTAGGGAACGTGTTAGGATGCTCAAAGAGCTGCTTCAGGGGCAGACTGAACAGGACCAAAGTTGCTGTACCAATACCATATGATGAGTTGAATACTGAAGCATCATTTATATCTCAACAGATAAATATCCTTTCTTCCTCATATGTTCATTAAGCCATATAAAATGCCTGGCCTTCCCAGCAGAGTTATCCTATTTGTAAATTTAAGGTATGTTCAACCTTTAAAGCTTACATTTATTTTAAAATTATTGAAGTTCTACTTGATGCTTACTTTAATATTTCCTTGTTTTATAAGATTATTTGCAAGCATTATTTATTGAAAAATGATTAATGACTAATTTTTAAAATGAGTTTCATATAAAACACAGTAGTGAGTTTAAACTGTTTATTTTTGGGTGTTTTCAAAAATGGTATGTTATTTTAACCATATTACATCTAGACATGAATGATTATAACAGCATTAGTCTAAATTGCTGTGTAGCAAATACACCAACTTAAGCATGTCAATGCAGCTATGTAATAAAACGAAGTCAGAGTGTCTGAGATTTCTGCTCATAAAGTAGAACCTAAGGCTTCTGTTATTCTCAGATCTCATATGAATGTTTGGGTAAAAGTTTGCAATCAGCTCCATTCTGCCTGCAGTTAGATTTCCACAATTCTGTATTTATTGTAGTAATGGTCACAGAACCAAGATGCAGAAACAATCTGAATATAAAGCAGCTATTAAGTGCATAAAGAAGTGAAATTTATCTAAATAATAGAATATTAGTCAGACAGGGATCCTGTTTTTACAAGTATTATGGATATTCAAAAACTTCTTGATTGGTTGGACAAACCGAGCATATAGATAAATGTTATGTTTTGTAACTCAGGTGCAATATATAGTCTAGAAACCGAATGTAGAAAGGTAACAAATATAAGCTGCACTAAAGAGAGAAATTTAGGCTCAGGGAGATATTGGCCAGCACATACCAAGTACTGCTTAGATATGAAAAAACTTAGATTGTTTTATTCAACTCTAATTTATCTGGATGACAATAACAAACTGAACACTTTGAAGTACTATGAGAAGACTATTTTGATCCCAAATGTCCATCAAACAATGAATGGATATTAAAATGTGATGACTATACATGGTAGGATAGTATTCAGTCATATAGAAAAACTAAATCCTAAAATTTGGAGGTAAATGGATAGAATATTAGGACATGGGTACTGTGAAGGAGAAAATGCACAAAACGTGGTTTTGGGATAAGGATGGAATGCTGAGGGAGTGGGAGAGAGACAATGAACACATATCGTTAGTAAGCCATAAGGGAATATTATTTTGTTACTTAAGCACCACACACACACAAACACACACACACACACAAGCATATGTATAAGAATGTAAATAATTTAAATGAAATTACATTTCTTGATGGGATAAAGCTCTCCAGAAAAGCCGTACTATAACTGACCCACTGGCTTCCAGCTGCACCTTGTCAGGCATTCTGTGAGAAGGAAACTTGAAAAGGTTGGCTTAGCATGCTGGCCAACACAATTACTTATAGAGAATATAAAAATGTTTATGTTATTTTTAGATGCCTTTTAGTTTTCTAATGAGAGAGAGAGAGAGAGAGAGAGAGAGAGAGTTTTGGGTGGTTGGGAGGTGGGAAGGATGGAAGAGAATGTGGAGAAATTCAGGAAGGTAACAAAGATAAAGAGATGAAGGAGATGGAGGAGATTGGGGTTTGGGTAGGTGGGGTAGGAAAACCATAATCAGAATATATTGTATGGAATAAAAATACTTTTTAGTAAAAATAAATAAGTAAATAGAAAATGGAAAATGTTATGTTTTGGTAAAGAATTGAGACTCTTGTGACTCATTAAAGACTATGTAAGTTATGATAATTTTCAAAAATACATTTAGAGATAAAATTCAGATTTTCACTTAAACTTTAATATGTAAATAGAAAGGATATGAAGCACAAAACAATTAAAATTTGATAAAAATTCCATGATACATGCTTATATTTCTCACATCTAGCTTTCCAAACATTTGTTTGCATGTTAAGTGTGTGCTAGCATTATATAGTACAAGCTGCAATAGTCATCTGCCTCATGAGGTTCTTCAGATCAAACTCAAACAGATTGACCAAGCTCCTTTAACTACGGAGCCACCTCAACTATCCTTTCAGTTTTTCAACAGTATTTTTAAACGACATTTTATTTTGTTGTATTTAATAATTTTAGGGAATTCAACCAGGACTCCTTATTTGTGCAAGAAATAAGGCTTAAGAATTTGTAGTTTAAAATATTGTGCTATTCACAAGATTTAGGAGGGCCCATGCCATGATAAATTTCTGTGAATGGTACCACAAGCATGCACTGTGAAGTACAAAATGATAATAACAGTGTCTGTGGTGCACCAATGTGGGGCAACTACATCCACATAAAAACTGAGAGGTTAAAAAGGAATACACGAATTTCCTGAGAAATCGCCACATTCTAAAGATTTCACCAACGTGTTCAAACGTAAGGGTGGTCGTTACCTTGAGTGTTCCCCTTACTCCACATCCTCTCCAGCAAAGGCTATCCTTGGAGCTGCTGCCAGAAACAGACATGGTGGAACCTTGTCAGTAGGCCACAAGCCTCATTGTAAAATATAAAATAATGGAAATGGGTTAAATTAAGATGTAAGAGCTAGCCAATAAGAAGTTAGAGCTAATGGGTAAAGCAATGATTTAAATAATATGGTTTCTGTGTGATTATTTTGGGACTCTGGGAAGCAAGGAAATGAAGAAGCAGTCTCCTACTATACAAGCCTGTAAGGCATTCTCTTAATTAGTGATTGATGTGGGAGGGATCAGCCCATTATGAGTGGTACTAACCCTGGCTTGATAGATGTAGATTCTGAAAGAAAGAAGGCTGAGTAATCAATATAGACAAGACAAATCAATCCTCCATGGCCTCTGCATCAGGTCCTGCATCCAGTTCTTGTGCTTTTTGAGTTCCTGCCTTGATTTCCTTTGAGGATGGGCTACAATGGGGAAGGTAAGACAAATAAATCTTTTTTTCCCAAACTGGCCTTTCGTTACTGTGCTGTATCATAGCAATAGTAGCCCTGTCTAAGACAGTAACCTAACCTTTTTCTATCCTATGACTCCAATTATACCCTAAGAAAAACACCACTCTACATACACCAACATCCTTCTATCCTTCGGATCTGACAGAGAACCCATGACTTATTTATGTAGCTCACTTTTTAAATAAGTACAGTGTCTGTATTTCCATTGATTTTTATGTACTTAATATAATGTTTAGGTTAAATAATCTCCCATCATATCACATATTCTTTATCACATTGTCTTTATCTACTTACCCATGTATGGGCATCTAACTTGATTCCATATCTAGAATAATGAGCCTAAACATTACTGCAAGAAATATGGGGATTTAGTCATCTCTTTGAAATGTTAATTTCATGTTTTTATATATAAATTCAGAATTGGAACAGTTGGCTAATATGATTGATCTAATTTTAGTTTAATTGAGGAGATTCCATGCTGTTTTCTATAACACCTCTACTAATTTACATTCTTGTCAACACTAACCAAGACCTTCTCTTTCCCTAGTATCCAGATAAGTATGAAAATACTGGCAAATATTGATTTTAAAATAATCTAATTGTCATGGGCTTCCTTATATGAAGAAAAATAAAGGAGGGGAAAAAGAAAGAAGGGAAGGAAGGAAGGAAGGAAGGAAGGAAGGGTTAAATGCAAGTCAGTGTGTATAACTTTGTCTATCTGGGAGGAAACTTCAGATCAAAGGAGGGATCTATTTCAGACGTCAAGATGTGGATAGGGATAGAGAGGGCTGCATTCCAGGCACTAGAAAGTTTTGGTCAGCAAGTGACACAATGACAAGAAGAAAATTACAAGTATATGATACACGTGTCTCGATCTAACTTTTTGCAACTCCGAAAACTGGACAATCGAATGTTCGTCAGAACAGCAGTTGAATGTGTTGGAGATGGCGTGTCTCAGAATGGATTCTAGGCATCATATGAAAAGATAAGCTTGCAACAATGACATTAAGCATCTCCATCCACAGAAGGAAGTAAGCTACAAGATACTGCAACAGCACTTGAGATACTTCTGCCATGAGAATAAATGACGGCAGATGCCCGAAGACAGCACTCTTCCGAGGAGTGCATAGAATAAGTAAAAGAGGAAGGTCCAAAAAACACTCGGTAGAGAGCGTAAAGGAAGACTGTGGAACCTTGGGAATGAATGTAGCTCAAACATTTAGGACTACCCATGATAGAAACAAACGGAAAACAGCAAAAATGAGCAGTCTGTGCGTGCCTAAGTGTTGCCAGGGCATAAATGATGACGTATGAAGACTTCATATATTATTACCCAATGGAACAAGTGAGTATTAAAATCACAATGAAGTATACAGCATCTCACCCTATCACAACGGGCATTATATTGAAGAGTGAATTTGGACCTAATCTGCTCCTTAAAAAAAAAAAATCCTCTACAAAATAAAAAGACTTAGCGAGACAATCCCTAATACCTCTTTACTATGAAAAGAAACAAACGACAACAACAAAACAAACACCCCTGTACTCTGGATCAAAATATCAAAGAATAATGAAACTAAGATATACCTCTTATCAGAAAGACTGGTACCCAGCCTTTGTCTGCTGTTATATGAAAGCACTCATATCACTGCAAACAGATGTAGGATGGCACGTTAAATAAAATGAATAGCTCACCATAAGGGAACAGAACATCTGGAAGCTGGAGTCTGTTTTCCGCACTTCTGAACCCATAAGGCCAGAAAACTTAAATACTAGACTTATGCATGCTTAACGAGGCTGTAATCTTTCTTCTGTCAGGCTAGTTTTAAAATGTAAAGTCTTTACTTTGAAATGGTAGAACCAAATTTTACATCACAAAACAATCTGTCTGTTTGCCATGGCAATAAATTCTTTTATATTCTGCTGTGCTTTTAGCAGACAATATACAAGCATACTCTTTAAGGTATACAGCAATATATTTCATTCACATTGAATAATTATACAATAAATTACATTCATAGCACCTCAATGTCCTAGTTTATATTTTTATGCATTTCCATTAGTGAATTTTCATGTAATTCCTAGCTCTTCTGGATGATAAACATTAATGTTATGAAAATAGAATGTAGACTTCTCCTATATTTTAAATTTATATTTTTATGACAGTCACTGATCCTGACATAGCACAGCTTACAGAGAAGAAGCACATCACACAACAATGGATCAGTTCTCAGAAATCAAGAAATCAAGAAACTGAAAGAGGATTTACTTGGAAAAAAAAAACAGATGGCACTGGAAGCAACTGCACGCCATCCCTGCTAAAGTGCCATACACATAGACACACATGTGCATGGGAATATGGTGTGTGGAAGTCGGAGGAAATCTGATTGTACATAAAAGTGAGAAACTGATAGAACTTTAGATTTTGGGTCATGAAGACACATGAAGGACAGACATGTATTTTCTGTCATGTAATTTCCCATCAATCAAATGAAGGAGCTGTGGTCCAAAGACAGATGAAAGAACCCACTCTACTCATTTTTATCTTGATTATTAGACATCATTTAATGATTAGGTTTAGTTTCTAATATCACCAAATTTATTAAATTTTAGAGTCTCCATTTTAAGGTTTTATGTGCACTTGAATATGGCATAATATTATATATTAAATTATATATGTATAGATATTTCAAATAATTGATATTTTATATTATTAAAAGTCATATTTATGTGCAAGCATTATTTGGGGATATTTCTTAGAAAATACTTCTGGAATTAGTATAGAAGGCATCCTTTTCTAGAGATGGTAGGTCATATAATACTATTGGATATATGAACAGAATAAAAGTTTGAACAAATAATTTACTTTGTGCCTGCACTATCAGTGATTAGCTCAGAAAGTTGTCTCCTGTGCGGATAAATTATAGACTGTTGGCTAATTTCTGTTCTATGAGGTTGAGTTTGTCTGGTTCTGCGCAGAGGTCTTCGATCCACTTAGACTTGAGTTTCGTGTATGGTGATGATATGGATCTATTTATATTCTTCTGTATCGAGATACACAGTTTGACCAACACCATTTGTTGAAGATGCTTTCTTTTTTCCAGTATGTGTTTCTGGGTTCTTTGTTTTAAATTTGAGGTTCATAAGTGTGCACATTTATGTCTGGATCTTCAATTCATTCCATTGATCAATCTCTCTGTTTTTATGTCAATTCCAGTCAGTTTCTATTGTTTTAGCTCAACTTAGAACTTTGTTTTAGTACAACTAATATTGTTTTAGTACAATCAGAGAAAAAGAAAACTACTCCGGAAGTTCTTTGATTGTACAGGTTTGTTTTAGCTATTCTAGTTCCCATATGAAGTTGAGATTGTCCTTTCAAGCTCTGTAAAGAATTATTTTGGAATTTTCCTGGGCATTGCATTAAATCTGTAGTTTTTTTTTTACTATATTAATCCAACTGATCAATGAGTATGAGTGATCCTTCTACCTTCTGATGTTTTTCTTTAATTTTTTCTTCAAAAATTTGAAATTTTTCTCATACAGTTTTGGACTTGCTTAGTTAGAGTTATTCCAAGATATGCTGCATTATTTGAGGCTATCTTGAAGGATATTTTTTTATCTCTGTCTCACTCCCTTTGTCATTGTATATAAAAATAATAAACTTTTCTTTCTTTTTTTTTAGTTAATCTTATATCCAGCCACTTTGATGAAAGTGTTAACTAGTTGTAAAAGTTCCCTGGTGCAATTTTTAGGGTCACTATTGCATACTACAATATCATGTGCAAGTAATGATTATTTGAATTCTTCCTTAAACTTGATAGAAGAGAAAGGAGGGAATAACCTTGAATTCAATTGTCACAGGGGACAACTTTCTGAACAGAACAATGGAAGTGGAATCAATAAAAACAAATATTAATAAATGGAACCCCATGAAGCTGAATATCTTTTCTAGGTGGAGGACACCATCAATCAGACAAAGGAGCAACCTAGAGTGGGAAAATATTTTTAGCTACTCCATATCTGATAGAGAATTAATATCCAAAACATAGAGAATTTAAGAATTATATAGTAAAAAAAAAATCAAATAATCTACTTAGAAAGTAGGGTACTGATTTAAACAGCAAATTCTGAAGAGAAGAATGTCAAATAGCTGAGAAATGTTTACATAAATGTTCAGTATCTTTAGCCATCATGGAAATGAGCATCAAAATTCCATTGATATTTCATCTTACATTTGTCAGAATGGCTAAGGTCAACAATACACATGACAGTTCATGCTGGTGAAGATGTGGAGCAAGAAAAAAACTTTTATTGCTGATGGAAGTATTAACTTATACAGCCACTATGTAAATCAACATGGTGGTTTATCAAAACCCTGGGAATCTATCTACCTCAAGACGCAGCTTACCACTCTTGGGCACATACTCCAAGGTCACTCCATCCTATCTCAAAGACACTTGCTTAGTTATGTTCATTTTAGTTTTATTCGTAATATCCAGAAACTGGAAACAAGCTAAATGTCCTGCAACTGAAGAATGGATAAAGAAAATGTGGTGCATTTAAACAACAAAGTTTTACTCAGTTATTAAAAATTATGAAATTTGCAGGCACATGGTTGTAACTAGAGAAATTCATTCTGAATGAGATAACTCAGACCCAGAAGGACAAATATGTTCTGTACTCACAAGTGAATATTAGTTGCGATGCAAACGATAACCATGCTATCATCCCCAGACCCAGAGCGGCTAAGTAACAAGGAGAGCTAGAGCAGGGAACGCAAAGATCTCTCTGGAATGGAGAAATACAATAGATTTAACATGTGGATTGGGGGGTCCATGGGGATGGAATCAGGAGCGACTAGGTGGAGTAGAGAGATGGAGAAAGAGAATGAAGGAAGAGACAGTTGTGATTCCGGGGCACTAAGGGGCGGTGTGCAAGCCTAGTGCTACAGAAACTTCCCGGAATCCATGAGGGTGACGCTTATGAGTACTCCTAGAAATGGAGGACACAGAGTCTGGACTAACCATCTTATGGAAAAAGGCAAGGCTTCCAGTGCTGGACTGGGTTATATTTGATTGAGTGGTTGACTAAGGGTTTTCCCTTGGAGATCCCTAAATAACGCAGACCAATGGTAGGGCAGATGGTGTCTGTCTTAAAACAGACAGTGGGGCCCAATTACTGAGGACTAAATCTTCACAACTCATGGAATGAGAGAGGTCAGTATGGGCAGGCATGGAAGGAACCTCCACTCTGTTCTGCAAGAATAGGAAATTTTGGTTGGGATATATTGTATGGTAGAAGAATTTATTTTCAATAACAATAATAAAAGTGAAAGCTACTCATATCTGAAAAACAAAAGAAAAAAGTAATTTCTTTCCCTACTTAATTTTCACTGTTTTGTGTCATCAGAATTCCTCTACATTTGCTCCAAGATTCACCCTTTATCTTAAACTGTATAATCTGATTACTTGTTCTTTTAGATTTTCATTTCTAATTGAAAATATAGCATCTGCTTCCTTGGGTTTCCTGGGTCTCAGCTTTCTAGTCTCCACAGCTGTGAGAATCACATCCCAAAAATAAATCTCCATGTATCTCTTCATGTATTTCTCTCTCTGTCTCTCTCTCTCTCAATATATCTATATATCTATATTTATTTTATCTTTATTCATATTGGTGTACACACAGGCACACACACTCTCAATCACTTCAATTCTGAAAAACCAAGGGGGAGGCTCCAGCAAATCATGTTTCATGTACACTTCTTTCAAAGGACTTTGAGGTAAGGGTAAGCAATGTAAACTTGGCTTATCCAGGCACTAATTATCACATGCTGATTGCTTCTGAATTAAAGTATAAAGGTCTATTATATAATTAAACATGTGCCCCACTTTTATTTTCAGTAAAAGCAGCACTGAGCCCCTTGGAAGAACCTATGCCATCCTGGGCACTTCAGTGTTTATAACCAGTAGCTTGTCACATTATTAAGTATTAAAATTAGTCAGACATGAACTTCTAACATTTGGGGATTTTCCACTTTATAGTGTAGCCTATATTATTTGTTTCAGAACTGACATCTCATGATGTAAAATTATTCCTGGATTTTACTATTGTTTGTTAGAATACTTTGGGCCAGATAATGAATTTCTAGAAATGTTACAGCTATTAAAAACCATATATTAAAATTCAAACCATATCTCAAATACATTAAGAAACCTTCAAAAGCAAGAAGCCAAAGAGTCATTCTAATGCCCTTCTAACATCTACAGTTTGTGATTTTACTTTTGACTCTGATTTCATTTTATGATTCCATTTTACATAACAGTGGTTATTTGTTTATGTAATTTTTCATTCTTGGAATTTCAGGGTTCTTTTTTTGGAACTTTGAAGGGTGAACAATGTTTATAAAAACGTTTGTTCCAACATCATATTAGAAAATAGATGTGAAATTGATAGCTGTTCATAAAATCATTTTAAGTTTAGTAAGGGATATGTATCAAAGTATTTAGAAAGGAGTATGAATAGTTATAAAAGACAAACAATCACGAGAGTTGACCAGCTTTAGTATATGGTAAGCAGGTTTAGACATGGGTTAGTGTCCACTGCTCAGTTCATCAGTTTCTCTAATGCAACAGAGAAATTATGACTGTCTTTCCTACGGATACTCATTAAGATGGCATAGTTACATTACTCATACTGACAAATAATGTGTCCCCGACATAAACAGAGATGATAGATACATAGAAGAGAAAATAAGCATGACAACATGTAGAGAAAAAAAGACAAAAGGAAAGGACAAAAAGAAATATTAGCTGCAGTTCTGCATCTGAACCTTGCCGTAATTCAAGCTTTTAAATGACTAAATTAGAATTTAAAGGTGTCTGGCCTTATTTTTGGATGATATATAAATATATTTATAAGCAGTATTTTCTTAGAAATGAATGTTGGGTATTAATCTGGAGATATGTTCCCAGAAAACAAGCTGGCAAAAAGAAAATTTGGAAACGGAAGTATTGTATTGGTGTTAGGCTTCTAATTTGCAGAAAGAACGTTAGAGCTAAGGGATGGGTCAAGCTCCACCACAGGGCTTCTGAGAAAACAGATAGAATATTGTGTTAAATAGGAGGAACAAGACTTTCAGAGGGCTTAGAATTGCAATGAAACTAACATTTAATGAACTGTACATAAACCAGAGATGATTTGTTGCAAGTAAAAGAGAAGCTGATGATTGGATGTGAACATTTGCTCCATTTGCAAGATGCCTCATGAGGAAGCTTCTGTTCCTACTTCCAACCAACAGAACCACCTCATGGATCAGTGTTTATTCCTCATTGAAAGAAAAAGGTTTTTTTTTCTTTTTTCTTAAAGAGTTTTGTAGAATACATTACAAGGGACATAAAACTGGAGAGTAACAAGGGCCTTATTTCCCAGAAAACACTGCTTATCTGTCCACAATGTCTAAATAGATTCTATGAAAGTCTTCATGAAAAGTATATCCTTGCCATAAAAACTTCCTCATAGATGCCAGTTTAAGTGACTCTCTGTCCTCTTGCAGCATCACAAGGGTAGTAAGGAGAGGAGTGTTACTCAATAGAAATGTGTGTTTTGAGTCCACTTACTTTTTATACTCCCTTCAAAGCATGGAATAATATATATGTCTCCATTTAAATCTACTCGTAGGGGCTGGAGAGATGGCTCAGAGGTTAAGAGCATTGCCTGCTCTTCCAAA
>LOEQ01006447.1:164864-179638 GCA_001685075.1 Bramus lutescens | reverse complement strand
CCCCCGAGAACGAACATGTGATCTCTCCATTTCTTTTCCCTTCTCTGTAGATTCCTGGAGGGCCTCCCAGGAGTTCTGGGATCCATTAAACCTGGGTCTTTTCTAATTTGGTTTGATTTGGTTTAATTTGGATTATTGCATCAGCAGAGAGGCCTCTCAGGCTGGAAAATTTTAAAAATAATTATGCTATATTTATATAATTAGATTACATATCCTTCCCAATTACTTCCTCAAAGTCATCCTATGTCACCCTCCTTGATCTTTTTCAAATTCATGGCCCTTTTTTATTTTTCAATGGTTGTTTACTGGCATACATACATATATGTATATATAAATATACATATGAATATATTTTTAAATATGCTCTTTTGCAGGACAATGATGTACTCAGAGTCATAAAAGTTTGCTATGAATTTTAATTATACCTCTCTAATGCATACATGATATTCTAGGTAAGGAGAGAATCAACCTTGACAAAGAAAAGCAAATCTTGCAAGATTACTGAAAATTAGCAGGCAAGCAATTACAACAGAATGCCATAAGTACTGACATGCTCTAATTACAAGAGGAAAGTAAAGAAAGCTTCAACAAACTAGAAATAAGAAAAAATGATCCTTGCTAGAGCTGGATGTATGATGAGAAAAGTAAGAAGTAAGGTTAATGATTAAAAATATGACAAGAAAAATTAAGGAGTATATGGTAAATTTTTATTTTAATAGCAGAAATCTAATAAATAATAAGAAAGCCTCAGTTGGTGAGCGTGTCAGGTGGGTACTGGAAAGATGTTCAGAGGTTAGCATAGTTACTGCTTTTGTAAAAGATCCTGTTTAGTTCACAGCACCCATGTGAATGCTCACAATTACTTGTAACTATAGATCCAGGGGCTCTAACACCCTTTTCTGCCCTCTGCTGGTGACTGTACATATGTCATGCACATAAACTCATTTAAGACATATAAAATTACTAGAGAGATAAATGTATCATTTTTAAAAATATTCATAATCTGCTATTTATAGATGCGAATTTTCCTTTTTCTAATCCCAAGGTGGACAACCATATTATTGGCAATTTTGTTCTTGATCAAATTGAGTTAAATATTCTTTTCTCTTAAATGAGATTTTACTAATTTCTATTTAACATATATTAGTTTTGTTTTAAAAGCCTGTTTGTTCAATATAAATCTGACCACATTGAAACTGATGGAAGAGAAACTGGGAAGTAGTCTTCAATGCATGGGCACAGGAGAACACGTCCTAAATATAATGCCAGTAGCACAGACACTGAGAGAAACAATAAATAAATAGGACCTCCTGAAACTGAAAGCTTCTGTAAGTCAAAGGACATAGTCAACAAGACAAAAAGGCAACCTACTGAATGGGAAAAGATCTTCACCAACCCCACATTAGATAGAGAACTGATTTCTAAAATATATAAAGAACTCAAGAAACTAGACATCAAAATTCCAAATAACCCCATTAAAAATGGGGTACAGAGCTAAACAGAATTCTCAACAGAAGAATCTCAAATGGCTGAAAGACACCTAAGGAAATGTTCAACATCCTTAGGCATCAGGAAAATGCAAATCAAAATAACTCTGAGATATCATCTTACACCTGTAAGAATGACTAAAATCAAAAGCTTCAATGATAGCTTATGCTGGAGTAGATGTGGAAATAGGGAACACTTCTCCATTGGGGTAGGAATGCAAACTTGTATAACCACTTTGAAAATCAGTATTGCAGATTCTCAGAAAATTGAGAATCAACCTACCTCAGGACCCAGAAATACCACTCTTGGGCATTCAAGCAAAAGATGCTCAATCATATATCAAGGACAATTGTTCAACTATGTTCATAGCAGCATTATTTGCAATAGCTAGAAGCTGGAAACAATCTAGATGCCCCTCAACTGAAGAATGGATAAAGAAAGTGTGGCACATTTCACATTAGAGTACTCAGTGGTAAAAATAAACAATGACATCTTGAAATCTACATTCAAGTGGATTGAACTAGAAAAATCATCCTGAGTGAGGTAACCCAGACTCAGGTGAACATGGTATGTACTCAGTCATAAGTGGATACTAGCTATAAAGCAAAGGATTGTGAGTTGATAGTTCATGATCCTAGAGAAGTAGCAAAGTGAACCTTATGAAAAACATATATAGATACTCCTGAAAAGGGGAAATAGACAAAAATCGCCTGACAAAATTGGGGGAATGGGGGTGGGGGTACTAGGGCCGGTGAAAGGGGCTGAGGAGGGAAGAAGGGGAGGGTGTAGGAGAACTTGAGGGAATGGTATAGTCGAAATGGAGGAAGGACAGAGTTGAGAGCAAAGAAACTGATATTTTGATTAAGGAAGTCATTATGGGCTTTGCAAAACACCTGGCACTAGAGAAATTCCCAGGAATCCACAAGGATGACCCTAGTTAAAGCCCTAAGCAATAGATGAAGGGTGCCAGAACTGGCCTTGCCCTGTAGTCAGACTAATGAATGTCTTAAATATCTCCATAGAAACTTCATCCAGCAATTGATGGAAACAGAGGCAGAGACCTGATTCAGAGCCGTGAACTGAGCTCCTAAAGTACAGTTGAAAGAGTGGGAGGAGTGAGAATATGAGCAAAATCAAGATCATGGTGGGTACACCCACTGAAAAAGTCTACCTGAGCTAATGGGAGCTCACCAACTCCAGCCGAACAGGGAAGGAAACAGCATAGGTCCAAACTAGTCCCTATGAATGTGGGTGACAATTGTGTGGCTGGGGCAGACTGCAGGACCCTTTCAATGACACCAGGATTTATCCCTACTGCTTGTACTGGCTTTTTTGAAACCTATTCTCTTTGGATGGATACCTTGCTCAGCCTAGATAAAGTAGGGAGGGCCTTGGACCTTCCCCAAAGCAATGGGCCTTCCCCTCTCTGAGGTGTGGATGGGGAGTGATTTGGGGGCTAGGTAGAAACAATAGAAGAAGGGGAGGGAGTGGGAACTGGGATTGGTATGTGAAATGAAAAAAAGATAGTTTGTTTTCTTTTAAAAAATAAAATGAAAGTCTGTCTGATTGTTTTAGGCATGCTAAAACTAATCAGCTTCGAAGCTTATTTTAATTATAAGAACAAATACCAAAACAGGAAGACTGAAAATCAGTGGCAGTTTCTTCCTACTATATTATTGACATGACGTGAAATTTCAAAACAGATAGGTTCAATCACTGTGTTGTGGAGATTGAAAACACCACGACATATATATGTATTCATTCATATTTTAATTTTTATGCAAATGTTTACTTATAGTACTTTTGGCAAATGTTTAAACTCATTAATAAATTTGTAGTAACTTAAGTTATAGTAATCTTAGTTAAGAATTGAAGCTTGATTAAATGTATGTATAAGAACATCATGAAATACTGGAAAACAGAAAAGCTGTTCTATTTCTTATATACTTAGTAGGGAAAGAAATGCTTACTCATTGTTGAATTAGGTGGTCTGTGAAATATCCAAGCAGAGTAGTGGTAGGTTCTTACTACCAAAATAACACAAGGCAATCCCTGATCATCACAAAGGAAGTCTTATCTTTAACTTGTGAATAACAGGATGTAAAAGAACATTAAACTTGAGAAACTAAGTATTTTTCTTTTTAAAAGGAAATACTCTTGGGAAGGGAATGCTGGTTATTCACCCCCTAGAAATCTCACACTCTAGAAAAGTCACCCTTTCTAGGCAACTGCCTCTCTTAAATTTTGCTACCTATAATTTTACAATTCCCGATAGCCAACCCTGAGAACATATACATACAAGTAACAGTTTAAAGACTGAGCAACTGAGCAGGTTATAATTACGAACACACATACTCTCTCTCTCTCTCTCTCTCTCTCTCTCTCTCTCTCCACACAATTATCACACAATTTAGAACAAGACACCAAAAAGTTAAAGAAAAATTTTGAGTAGGAAGAAAAGGAGATTGTAATATAATAAAGTTAACTTTGTCTTTCTTACATTTATTATTTGTCCAGAAGGTAAAGGTGTGGTCACATGTATAATTTATTGTTGCGGTAATAACAACCAGAACAAATCAAATACTTTTGTCCTCCTTCACACTGGCACTTTGAAAGCTGTCCTGTCTGTATTTGTTATGTGTCACACACTATGTTTGTGTATTTCAATGCATGAATCAGTTTGCTCAAATAAATATGTAAAATATTCTGCAGCTTAACATTGAAATACATTAGAAGAGTAGACCTTATAAAACATAATCAAAAGAAAGTGTCAAGAGAGAACGGGGTCACGTGTTCATTTCTTTCAGAGGTTAAACATCATTTGTTGGAGGTCCAGTGAGATGGCTCAGTGGTTAAGAACACTTTTCGGCAAGAGAATGGATTTCAAATCCTAGCACAGAGAATTCACAACTGCCTGGAAATCCAGAAACAAACAAACGGATAAAAAATAAAAGAGCTGCAGGTGCTGCCACTTCACCTGTGACACACATTCATACATATAATTCAAAACAACATTTTAAAATGTGCATTTTGTTACTTTCAAGCTGCTATTTGATGATGTATAAAAAATTTTGTTAGGAACACTGTACTCTTCTCATCACCTGTATTTCAGGTTCATATANTATATATATACACACACACACACACATATATAAGCTTTTTTTTATTTTAGTTTTATTTTTGTTTTGCCTGACTGTAGTTCTGTGAACCACATGCATTCACTGACCACAGAGGCCAGGAAAGGGTGCTGCGGGTCAGCTGGAAATGAACTTTCAGACAGCTATCATCTCTTAGGTAGGAGCTAGGAACTGAATCAAAGTCCTTAAAAAGAGCAACCATTTCTCTCAAACACTAAGACATCTCTCAGGGATACTTTAAAATTTCTTCTCATTCTCATTTGTCCCCAAGTGTTCTTGGTGATTTTATCTCATTTAATGACTAGAAAGTCATCTACAAGATTCTCACAGCTCTTCTCAAAGTTACTAAAGCTGAGAGCATTCTTATTTGGTTATGGAACTTAAGGACTCCCTAATCCCTATTTTTTCTTATACACCCTAAAAAATAATCTTAACAACATTATTTATAAATATCGACAAATTCCAAATAAATGTAAATAGATCAGTCTGCAACTAATACTTTTTTGGACTTCACACACAATTCTCAACAACTCTGAATTTTCTTGCTCTTTTCTTCATTAATTTTAAGATTTGTTTGTGTATGCATGTTTTATTTCTGTTTCTTTCTTTCAGGTCCGTCAACCTTGCCCATACTTTCTCCTCAACCCTATACTGAAAATGAAACATTAAGTCAAACTTTGTCAGTATTTTACTGAAAAGCATTCAATGATCCAAATTCAATCATGATTTTAGGTAAAAGCTAAAATATATATGCTCTGCAAAGATCCTAAGATTCTCAGATTTACTGCTCTACCTAATATGGACTCTGATTCAGCCAAAATTTGGTTCATCATCATTTAAACACTCTGGAGATATCTTTTATTTGTGAAATCTTCACCTGAGACCTTTTATCAACTATCCACATAATGTTGTCCTTCAGTGCTTTGCCTAAATATCATCTCTTTTGTTTTCTACAGGTAGATTCCAAGCAGTCTCTGAATGTCACATTTGTCCTCCCCTTAATCATCTATTTTCCATAGTTTGTGACATAACACAAGGCAAAGAAAAGGACTTGAGGATGCCGCATCTATGTCTGGCTGTCAGATTCCTTCTTCCAGCTCAAGGAATGTGGGTGTTAATATTCATTTTCGGAGACCTCATTGGGGATAGGTTTTAGGTTGACACAGATGTTCATATTTGTGACAAGCTCTCCAGGTGGAGGAAATACATGTTCTATGGATTGGTTACATCAGAAGGCAGCAAAAGCCTATGACCTTGCATCATGGCGTAGAGGACATTGCAATCATGTCTCTTTGAGTTCTGCATTAAAACAGCATTAAAACTGTGGAAGCTGATGACATCTTGTAAAGCTAGAGTCTTCAGCCCTATATCCTTTATAACTTCCCCACGCTTCAACAGATAGCCATGCACCCATGTTCGTACTGGCAGCACTGGTTGCACTCAGTAGGAAATAGAACTAAGACGAAATGAAAACAAAGTAAGTGAAAGTGAGAGGGAAATGTGTTTAGATTGCTGAGAGTAGAATGGGTGTGGCCAGAGATGAGTAGGAAGTGTATATGTGGGGAGAAAGGAGAGGAAGATGTGTAAATGTAGTGAGGATGCAGCATATACTTCTACGGAATTGTGAAAAAAAAAAACAGTTCTTGGAGCAAAATTGCTAATTCCCCTATTGCAACATAATGACTTTTTCATATTGTCTTCTCCACTGAAAATGGAAACCACAATATATATTTCCTCATACATTTCTTAGTGACATTGTTTTCCTTTACAAATCTATTTCATAAACGTGACATATTACATTACAAAACGTGTAATGCATAATAATGTGTAGTGCTTAAACTGTGTTTATTATGTGACGCGAGAATGCACTAATTATGAGCAAGTTTGCCACAAGGATTGTATACATAAGGATTTAGATATTTGATTGAAAATGATAGTGAACCGATGCTTTGTTTCCCCATAGCTTTTAGTGCTTATTTACATTAAATTGAAAACACGATAATCAAATCAGTAAGATGCTAAAGAAGGATGCACAGCATGGAGGTTCCTGAGATGTGAAAAAAATTCCATCCCTTTGTGAGCAGTTTTCAGCACTGGAGGTTATAGATCTCTAGATTTAGTTCCTTCCTTCTTCAGTTTGATTATCCCTTCTCTCCCTTGTCCATCATTCCCTCTGCCAATTCATGTTTTCATTCCCATGACTCTGCTTCACTTTATCTAGCTCTATGTTATCTTACAATGTGCCCAGACTCCTATGGCTTCTCTCAGAAATAGCAGCTGGTATGAAGAGATGGCTAGGAGCTTCCAGACTTCCAAGTTACTCAAGCCATATGGGAAAAAATATATACATTCTTAAGTTTCAATATGTTATTAGTTATCCTAGAAGAACAAAATGCCAGCTCTTCATCTGCTACCTGGAGGAGCTAACTCCTGATACAAATTTGACTGTCTATGACTTTGAAGGTGTTACTGTCTCTGTCATGGCACAAGGTAGAGTTTGATCCCTGGTGGAAGGATAAAGATGCAGAAGTCCTGGCAGCAGCCATGGATAACGATGCCCTCCCCCATCAACACAACTCTTCCTACTTCTATGAATGGCAGTCAGCAAAAGAAAATCAATTTTTGTTGTTCCTGGGAATTTTAACAGAATTATATTTTTTATTATACTTTCAACTTAAAAACATATTAGGGAGTAATCATTTTAGATACATCTGATTACCACTAAGAAGCACTTCTGACTTATTATTAATGAATGGAATTATATAATTCTTATCACAATAGTTTAAGGTACTGAAAAAAAAAGAAGTAAGCCTCTTTAGTTGTGAAGTGTTCTCATGTTCAAATTTGGCAGTCACACAAGCCAAGCTCTCAGTTCTCAAATCCTGAATTCTAAAACACCTTTTCCTTCAGCTGAATACATATTTTTAAATTGTGGAGTCATCTGATATCTGCAAGCCAAGTAGAGCGTGTGTCGAGGAAGGATGCTTTTTCTTGTTGTTGTTCATAAGCCAGTGAGATAAGTTCTTCAAAGATACTTGGAATGTATCCACTGCAGGAAAGCATGTGGTAAATATAGCTTCTGTATTTGTATTCTGCACCCATGCTCAGAGAGCCAGGCTAAATGTGGATTGTTAAAGCAAATAAACTCAGCTCACAATGGGTTTTCAGGACAGCCTGCTTTCTCTCAGCAGCCATTGATTCCAAAAGGTGCTTCTTCTGAATGAAAGAAACGGAAGTGTTGGAGAGAAGCACCCCCCACCGAGTGAACACACAGATTCTTCTTTTTGAAGCATGCCAGAGGCACTGAAGTAGACATTTACACTTTCATTTTGTTACCTGGCCTGAAATGGAAGGTCCTTTATATAGATGACAGGAATACATAAACACCTGCTCCTGAGATCAGTATGAGAAACAACTGTTTCTTTCTACAGAAGAAAAAAAATGGCGTTTCCCCCTTCAGTATTAAATAGAGAATGCCCCTTGAAGGTTTTATTTCATATCTAAGTTAGAGTCTAAAATATAATATGTTCTAAACTTACAAAATGCATTTTCATATGCAAGAGTGGGCAAAATATTTATTTAGAATAAATTTTCTCAGCCTTCAATACAAATTTTCAAGTGAAGGGAGATATGCCCCAGCTCATTTTGTTCATGTAAAGGTGGTACCAGATTCTAAGAACATATATCAAGTTGCTCTCACTACTAACTGAAGACAGCAAGGAAAAATCCTTCAACTCAGAACTGCTGAGACAAATTAGGACAATGGAAAGAAATGTGGAATTCCATATATTCAAAGCAAAATGAAAGGTAGGTGTACTTCTCAAATATTTTCTTTGTTTTTTATTATTTAATTTTTTTTCTTTTTATGTAACAACCTCAATTCCCCCTCCCTCCTTGTCCTGCCCCCCACCACTCCCGCACATCACTCCCACCCACTCATAGAGGAGGTAAAGCCTTTCTTGGGAAGTCAACAAAGTCTGTCATACCAAGCTGAGGCAGAACCAAACCCCTCCAACCCTGTATCAAGGCTGAGCAATGTATCCCACCATACAGAATAGACTCCAAAAAACCAGGTCATGCACACGGGATAAGTCCTGGTCCTTTCACTAGATCAGGTTTTATTACTGTCACCCACGTTCAGAGGATGTAACTTGGTCCCATGCAGGTTCCATGGGTTGTCAGTTGTCAGTCCAAAGTACACTAGACAAGGTCAGCTGTCTCTGTAGCTTCCCCTATCATGATCTTGACCCGGTTTGCTTATATGATCCTACCTCCCTCTCTTCAACTGAACTCCTGGAGATTAGCCCAGTGCCTGGCTGTGGATCACTGAATCTTTTTTTTTCTATCAGTTACTGGCTGTATGTTTTATGATGACAGTCAGAGTTGTCACTAATCTGATTATAGGGGAAGGCCAGTTCAGGCACCCTCTTATGTTGTTACATGGCACAAAAAAGTAAGCACAGCCACTAAGAGAATGCCAACATCGTGAGAAGAAGGACGCGATTTGGGTTCTTAAGTACTGTATCCCCAGTGTTTAGAAAATGTTGAACAATGATAGTAGCAGAAATATTTCCTCAATATGTAAATTATTGTTCAATAATGTGTCCTTGAACGGTTCCCATCACAAACATCTGACTGCTATAAAATTTTATGAATTTAAAGGAGAGAAAAAAGTTCATTTCAAACTTTGCAAATATTCACTCATTAAATCACCTACTTCTAAATTAATTTTGTAATTCGGTTCTGAATTATGCATACAAATATCTTGTTCTAGACTTCAGACAGATTTCACTTTCATCTTGTATAAAAAATAATTAAGCAATGTAAGAATAATGGATGCCACATGTTGTTTATAAACTTAACAATATATCAACTAATAATATTGGCTCAATTAGCAAATATTCTATGACTGTCAAATATTTGTTAGACATTATTTCAGCCATCAATCATAAAAATCTTTGAAGAAAGATGACATATGTAAAGTTTGGCTTCTCTTAAAAAATAGCTTTTATGGCACTTATCAAATTTATGTTCTGTAATTCTGTTGTCATTAAATCATGAATGATATAGCGAGTCCTTGGAAACAGAAATCATTAGAGTCATTGTGATTTTGACCTCATTATGAGAATATAGGACTCTGAATTTCTAATTGATCTCTGTCCTTCTGAGAAGAGAAAACAACTTTTCTCTCTCTTTTTAATATGGTAGGGTAAGTCAACATGAAGGGCACTTTTAGAATATCATTGTCTAAACAAACACATTTGCTTAGAAAAAAGTCTATTTAAGGTATAATTAAATTAAGTGAATGACAAGATTTTCATGATCAATACTGCTTTTCAAATCTTGCATTGCATTTAATTCTTTTTGGTAGCATACATTTTATCATTTGAGAATTTCATCCACATGTACACTATGTTTTAAACAATTTGGACTTACTCCCTCCCCTCAAACTCTTTTGATAGTCTTAACACACACACACACACACACACACACACACACATATATGCATATACCACATTATATGTAGTTTTATGTATACAAAACATTATATATAGAACATTATATATATATACATGTACATATATATGTATATATATATGAAATAAAATGCCTCACAGGCGTGCCTATAGGCCAATATGACTGAGGTCTTTACTCCATTGAGCCTTTCTCTTCCTAAATGTCTATACTTCTCTAAAGTTGAAGAAACTAAAAAGGATATTTTTCAAATATTAATGCTTAGCATTATTAAATTTCATTTCTACCAGCATGAGATAAATATCTTCAGGATGTAGATTTGCATGAGTCTTTTATAATAAAGAAAAGTTCATTTTCCTCTTAGGTAAAGATATTATTAAGGCTTAATTGGTATAATTTAGACACTTGGGCTATATACATTAAAGATGTGGTTCAAATATATTTGTCATTCCTTAGTCACACATTCACACTGTACAGTTCAATGAAATAATACACTAAATAACAAATAAAATAGTAAGAAAAATTAAAACACAGTTATGAAGTATGGATTATAATGAATTAAAAAATAATCTTAGGCATGTAAATATTAACTAGTTGAAGTTTTTAATCTTGCAAGCATTTATCAGTGTGCCAACACTACTTACATTATATGAAAAGTACATAGTTGGTTTTCATTTCCACTACCAAGCATGACCTGAAATAGTACCTATAGATGCAGTGACTGCTAAGTTGACTACTAACTCTAAATTAGTAAGTTACGACTCAAGATGTGAAAATCACACAGAAAATTATGTAAACAAGACAACAGTTCTCATTTAAGTAACTACTTACATGCACCAATCTGGCGTATCGTGTTTTTTTTTAAACTGAGAATTTATGAAAATATGAATATTCATGAGATAAATGTCATCATTTATTAAAATAAAGTTGTTTTTATTGTACTTTATACATATGAAATATATGAAATGAAATACATATGAAATACATATATGAAAACAGCATACCTCTGACAAAAAAAGGTATCTTTTGGATGTAAAGGGAAAACATGTTAATCTGCTTAATCTGCTTAATTAAACATGAATCACTCAGAGAATAGCATTTAGTTTGTTCAGTTCTCTTTAGAGCAAGCAGTCCAAGGTTTACTCAGTGCTTATTTTGAAATGCATGACGACCAGTTTTGAAAGAAAACAGTAAAGAACTTTCATGATTTGTGCTTGTTTGATGTGTGAGTGAGATTCATTTTTCTAAAGCTAAATTTGTTCTAGAATTGCGATGCAAAAAGCTGTTTTGAAATGAAAAATAAGATCACATTTGTAAAAGTTTCATAACTTATGAAAATCAGCCTTGCATATTTTAAGTCCTCTGATATCTAGGGTCTCTGTGGTGATATTTACTATGTGGGTGAATGCTTTCCCCAGCAGCTTCAAGGAATTTCCTGACACATCTACCTCAGTGGTCGGCCTAGTTTGATGACAGCTATAAACTCAGTCCTATAATTATTAAACTTAAAAACTAATACATTGCAGGAATATCACTAAATAATTAATAAAATAATTCAGCAAATATCGTAACTGCTCTATTGTTATAAACAAAGAACCATATCAGCATTAGATTATAAACATTCTCTGTAGAGACATTCAAAATGAAGGAGCAAGCCATGGTTCTACCAATGTATTATAAGTGCCTATTTGCATTAAATTAAAATATGAATAAGTTAATTTAAAGGAGGACCACTTTTCTAAAAAAAAGCTTATGTAGTAAAATATACATACATGAAAATATTTATAGGTTCACTAAATGTTATCCATCTTCACACTCAGTCTCTCTGGCAGTGGGGTTGTCTCTTTTACTGTAGCTATCCAAAGGATTATATGGGGTGTTATACTCAACTTCAAAAATGTGAGTCAAAAACTTCAGCAAGAATTTATTACCCCATTTTATTTACTTGGGACACTTGTCATAGTAATATTTTGGCAGACTATCTGTGTGATTTCATTAACATGATTTGGTGCAGTGTGGGATCCAGTTTTGTTAGACTTAGCCTTTAAGATTTCAGGGGAAGCCATTGTCCATGGGCCGGATTTTAGATGTATTTGCCCCCACCTCAGTTTTGTTTGACTGACCTTCTAACCAGTCTTTCCTCTGCCACCAATTCTATATAAGCACTTGAAATTTTAGCTACCAGCGTCCCAACCCCACTCATGATCACATCTGCTCTACTTTTATCATTTCCTTATATTCATTATTAATTGTACTGCAAGTGCATAGGTTTTCAACTATCTTTTCCCAGCATATGTACATCATTAGGTTAACTTTTCCCCTGCCCCTTCTCATTGCTCCGTCTCCATCACCCACTACCAGTTTGAACATTGCTGTTCAGTATTCTGCTCCCTCTCTAACTTCATTTCACGCATGTGCGATTTTCTGCCCTCCATATATTCATCCCCTCAGTACTGGGTCATTTTGAGTTTCAAGATTTCCAAGAGATCTCCATCTAAATATACAAAAGATTTGAAGTTAGTAGCCACGTATGAGAGATAACACATCGTATTTTTCTTTTTGGACTTTCACGATTTAACTAAACATATTTTCAATTCCATCTGCTTTACCCATATTTTCTTTTTATTTCACTTCTCATTACAGTTAAAGAATATTATACTACTTATATACCATGAATTCCCTCTCCATTTGTTTGTTAATGAACATTTGGTTTATTCTACTTTGTAGTTATTGTTATGGAGGCCCAAAAATGTGAGCCTATATCCGCCTTGTCTGATGGTGGATTTGGAGGTTGCTAGAAATTGTTGACAACAACCGGGGCTCCACACTCTGATCCAGGATGTGGTTGCTTGGTTCTTTTGACATGAAGATGGCTCATCCAGGTAGATCCACTCGATCGTGACAAATGGTCAGAATATACAAGCATATTTCTTCTTCTCCTTTTGTAATTGGAGGTGACCTGGGGAGTGACTGCTTTTAGAGTTCTTGGTCTAGTCTGATGTCCCTGCCTAAACAACAGAATGCTAATGCTTTGATGTCTCAAAGTGTTGAAGCAATTAACTCTTTGAGTTGTCCTTTGTTTCATGTCAAAGAAGTCTTTTGTTGACCTTTGTATTGGGGTATAAAAGCATATGGAAAGTTAAATGAGGGTATTTTCAATATTCACTGGAACTTCCTCCCAATACCATCCTGTTTCTGTTTTATTAGTTTACTCACATCTTTATACTCTTTACTTATTTTTCTGATCCCCACGCCCCTTTCTTGGCAAGAGGTATTTTTGTCGACGCTGGTCCCTGACGTGTTGTGATTGGAACACTAATGAACATAGTTGTACATATGTCTAGGTAGTAAGATAATCGTCTTTAGGGTGTTTCCCTGGGAATGGTATAGATGAGCCAATGAGAATTCTATTCTTTATGTTTTGAGGTAACTCCAGGCGTATTATGACAGTGTCTGTATTAGTATTGTCATCTCACCAATCGGGTATAAAGTTCAGCTTTTCCCCACACTCGTGCTAGCACTTTTTAGAAAGTGTTTCCTAAATGTTTGTGTTTCTTCTGATTGTTTCCATTCTACCTAGACATTTTATTCTTGATATTTGTTATTGTTTTACAGTCATTGTACATTTTAGACATTATTTTTCTCTCAGTAAGATAACTAGCAAATATTTTGCCTCATTTTATAGACTGTCTATTCGGTAGACTGACAGTTTCCATTGCTATGCAGAAGGTTTTTAGTTGCAGGGTCTCATTTGTCAGTCTGTGGTCTTAATCTGTGTGCTACCGGGATTTTTGTTCAGAAAGCCCTTACTTGTGCCTGTAAGATGAAGTTTGCTTCCTATGATTTTCCATCAGCTCTTTCAGGATAGGAGTTATTATATGGAGGTGGTTAGGACATGAGTTATTGCAGTTGATGGTTCACAGATATCCATAAAATGTCTTTAGTGAATAAGCAGTTCATGAAGGCACATGATCAAATACAGCACACCTTCGTTTCTTCACTGTATTTGCTGTGAGCTACAAAAAACCATGTGAGAGTTATCTTATGATTAGGTGAACAGGCAATAATAACTATACTGTTCTACACGTGTAAGAATTACAATCACTCTTCTGAATGTATTGCTGATTACTTACTAGATCTTAGAACTTAGAGATGATGGTGTTATGATGTTTTTGTTTGTTTGTTTGTTTTTAGACAAAACTGAATCCTAAGTGTTCACTGTAATTCCCCTAAAGTGACTGAACTGAAGACAGACCCACACTCTGAGCACTAATGCACCATTGTCCTGACTGCTCCCCAACAGAAATATTACAGTACCTTGCTTGCTTCTTTACGGAGAGAAGTAAAATGCTACGAGAAATGGAAAAATAGTGACCCCTTCAGTCAGTTCTGATAGGTTAATTTGTTGTATTTAATTACGTAGAATTGTCAGCCTGAGAAAATTTCTTCAGATCTTGTAAAGTAATGAAAAGAGCATTAATCTGATTCTAAATTAAACAAATGAGATTTCTAATACTTTGGAAACCATCATAAAAACGGAAACCGGTCGAAATAACTTTTAAACATGATATTATGTTAGAAAATTTCATTTTATTTTATTTTTAAATATTTATTTACTTGTTATGTGTACAATATTCTGTCTGTGTGTATGCCTGCAGGCCAGAAGAGGGCACC
>LOEQ01006447.1:152789-164789 GCA_001685075.1 Bramus lutescens | reverse complement strand
TTTGGAAGAGCAGGCAATGCTCTTAACCACTGAGCCATCTCTCCAGCCCATGTTACAAAATTTTAATAAAAAAATGAAATACATCACACATCTAAATATCCAAAATTTCTTCAGACATGTTGACAAGAGCATTTAATGCCTAGGTCATTCCATCTGGCAATTAAATGACAACTTAGTGTATTTTGTGAGAGAAAATGCACAACTATCAATGTTCTGAATTTCTCATTGTAAAATACTCATTGCTTATTGTTAAACACATTATTAAAAATGTTGTGCATTATTATTTGATAATAGCTCTCCCACTCCTAATCTCCTCCGCCTCTTTCAAAGCATTCTACCCACTCAACTTTGTGTTGTCAAATCTGCTCTCTCTTTATTTCTTACTCTCTTTATCTCCTTCTTAGTATTTTTCTTTCTGCCACCCTTACTTCCCCTGTCTTTCTCTCCTTCCTCTCTTGCTCTTTATCTCTTTCTCCCTCTGTGCTTCTTTCTTTTCTCCTTTTTTCTTTCTCTCCTTTCCTTTTTCTCTTTTCCTGCACCCACTTCTCTCTTTCTCTCTGTATCTCTCACACAAACAACAAGATAGTCAAAACAAAGGAAGAATGAAATCCCATAAACACAATTTTTTATAAAAAGAAAATTACAACAACAGCAAAACTTAACGAAGAAACAAACAAAATCAAAATATGTTTTGTGTTGGCCAAGTACTCCAGAGGTTGAGAATGAGTGTGGTTGATATACCCAGTGACATCCCACTTGAGAAAATTTATATACTCATTTAAGCAGGGAGCTTCTTAGCCCTTTGATGTTGTCTATATTTCTTCTTCCCAGTGCTGGCATGTTGTTGGTATCAATCTGTGTGTGTAGTTCTTGCATGTGTTGTTTTAGTCTTTGTAAACTCATATATTCGGACTTGTGTCTACAAAAATGATATTTGGTTGTTGTGTGTTTGCTTGATTGCTTTCGTTTTGAGTCATTCATCATTCATGACATGCACAATGTGTCTGTGTTCTCGTCTTCATAGGCCCTAGTCCTTGAGGAAAGAGTTTTGATAAAGACATCCCTCTCAGTGCTATATGCTGGAAAGTCTCTGACTTTCTGTACTTTGTCCCATTGTGGGTACCTGTGTTAACTATGATCTATTACAAAAGACACTTCTCTGATGAGAGCTAAGAGATTTTTCTCATCTATAGGTATAAAAATATGTCATAATGATATGTTTACTCATCAGAATAATAGTAGCAGTTTTCCTTTAGGTTCCCTTCCTATCTATTCTCTGGTTCTTGGCCAGTATAGAAGTATTAGTTATGGGCTCTATCTCATGAAGTGAATTTAAATGTAGTCAAAAAGTGGTTTGTTATACCTATAACATTTGTACACTTTGTGTATCAGCATATACTTCAAAAACAGTTGTTGTTTTAGGGCCAAAGGACTTATATCTGGGTGAATTTAATCGCTACCTTTATCTTCCAGTAGAGTGTGAAGTGTCTTCTAACACCATGATCACTGGTGGTGAAGCTTCTAGCAGGTCACTAGCTCTATTCCCTCACTCTGATCAATAAAGTGAGTTGTGCTTTCAGAAATATGACCTGACTTTCAGATTAGAGAAAGTAACTACTAGCTTTGATACTAAGCTGTGATATTTTATGGGGTCTATCAGAAGACTTTAGCCAAACATCTAACCAAAATGCAACCCAGATGGGGTATTGTGTCCCCCATTATATGGTAACTCTATTTAATTTCTTTAATTATATTTATATATTTTGGGAAGCTTCTACAGTATTAGGTTTCCCTATGTACTTTTCTAAAACCTTTAGTGTTAGTAGTCTGTCCCCATATTCCCCTCCACCCTAGTCTCCCATCTTACTACTTAACCCTCTTATCCTAGTATCTCCTTATAACACTATATTCTAAGTCGCCTTCTTTGGAAGATGTCCTCCTTCCCTTGACTCTCTAGCTACCAGAGATCTGCAGATACTTGTTTTGAAGCACACACACACCTAAACCCTAACAATTAATATCCACATGTAAAAGAAAACTTGAAATATTTGTCTTTGGGTTTCTGGGATTCTTCACTCGGGATGATTTTTATAGGTTCATCCATTTACCTGAAAGGCTTTAATGTAATTTTATAGCAATTGAATAGTATTCTACTGTGTAAATATACCCACATTCTCAGTATCCTCTTACCAGTTGGTGAACATCTAGGCTGTTTCTGTCTAGAAATATTTGTAATCATTTGGGTTTATATTCAAGAGTGGTATAGTTGAAATTTTTTACAGATTAATTTTCAGTTTATTGACAAAATCCAACATTCCTTCATGATAAAAATACCACAGAGACTGGAAATAGAGAAATATACCTCAACATGAAACCAAGCATAATATAATCATTCATGGAAAGAAGCTCAATGCATTTTCGCTAAACTCAGAAATTGCCACTCTGTCTGTATCTGTTTAATTCAGTACTTAATGTCTTACCTGAACCAATAAGACAACTGAAAGAAATTCAGGTGATACTAACAGGAAAGGAAGTGATCAAAGTTGCTACATCTGTACAGAATGGATTTGAAATAAAAGACCCTCAAGACGGCTCCAAGAAACTTCCACAGCTGATAAACATTTTCAGCAAGTATAGGCTGTGAATGACACACACACACACACACACACACACACAAACACACACACACACACAAAGAGCAAAACAAAACAAACAACAAAGGAAACCGTTTTCTTCCCATACAAATGACAAACACACTGAATAACATTTGAGTACTGAAAAGAAGCTTTGGGAGCAATGCCTTTTAAAAAAGAGTCAAAAATATTTTGGAGTAATTCTATTCAAGCAAGTGAAAGATTTGTATAAAACAAATTTTAAGATACAGAAGAAAGAAACTGAAGCAAACATTAGAAAATAGAAAGATCTCCCAAGCTCATAACTGTGAGATGAATATTGTAAAAAATATTCTGTCAAAAATCACTCTACAAATTCAATGCAGTCTTCATCAAAATTCCAATATAATTCTTTGGAAGAGTTAAAAAAAAGAAAAGAATTACCAACTTACTATGCAAGCAGGAACACTCCAGGATAGCTTATACAATTTGGAATAATAAAAGAACTACAGGAGTTATCACTATCCCAGATTTCAAGTGGAACTATCAAAACATAGTTAAAAACAGCATGCATGGTATGGGTATAAAAACAAACATGTTTGACAACAGGATAGAAATGAAGGCCTAGCTATAACTCCATACAGATAAAGGTCCCTGATTTTTAATAAAATTAAACACACCGAAAAATGGACAAGATCCACAGGTGGAGCTGTTCAAACTGGATTGCTGCTTGGAGTGTTTCTTATTTGAACCTCTGAATTTCTGGATGCTATAATATGACAAATAATTTATATTTGCTTTGCATCATGTATATAGAATTTGGTTCAAATTTTCACAGTAAGAAAATATTGTGTTTCATTAAAAGCTTTAAATTAGTAATTAATGTATTTATCAAATGTTGCTTGTGTTGTCATTGTCTTTAAACACCTTTTCATTTGTAAATTTTTTTTGTAAAGTACCCTCACTATGTGAATTTTTTTGGATCAACACTTCACCCAGCTGTGCCATACTCAATACTATTTTCATAATGGAACACCAATAAAATAAAATCAGAAATCTCCACGCCTCATAATATATAAGATTTTTAAATTTCAAAAACAGTTACAAAAATACTTGTTTGAAATTTTTTATCGCTCAAGAAACCATTAAATTCTATGTGTGCAGATTAGTTGCAGAGCTGGGAAATCTGAAACAGACCTTTCCCAGGCACGCATTTATTTACTGCATCTGCATTGATTCGCCCAAACAACACATGATTATAGGTATCATGAATAATCAAAAATCTAATGTACTTTCTCAAAGAATCTTGATTGAACCATAGGGCATTGACAAATCCACAACTGTTAGTGAGCCATCATCCACGGAAAGTTTAATCAACAGCACAGGGTAGTCACTCTGGTTGTTCTTTCTATGTAAGGCAAGGTTTTTTAATAATAACTAAATTCCATTGATTGAACTCATTGTGTAAATCCTTGTTTAGGTACTATATATCAAACCAAAATACTAAATCTGCATTTTTAACGCACCTGAATTCGACCCACTAGTACCTTCACTTATAAATATATCACTACTAGGAAGGGTGCTGTTTCTGAAGAAACACTGAAGAAATCTTGACTACAAACTTGTATCCATTTTATAAGCAAACTGCATGACTCTCATGAATAATAAAATTTTAAAGTGTCATGCTCAAATTCTAAGATAGAGAATCGTGATTTAAAAGTTTCTTTAAAAAACAAATGTATTTTAAGTCACTTCTTAAGTTATAAAAAAACCACATTTCAAAACCATATCAAATGTCAGAAGGTATTAATATTTATAACATTTATATACTCAATATTTACAACTCAAACAAGTTTTCAGTGTGTTCTCTTGAAAGCCAACACTATTTGTCAACAGAGACAATGTTGTGTGAAATCTCCGCAGCCACACTGCATGGCTGGTAGTGACAAATACAAGACTCTGGATTTGGAGTCAGCATATTTAGAATTTACCAATTGAATTTACAATGTCACATAAAAGCTTGATGACATTTCTTACTATTTCATGAACAGGCTGAAGAGCCTTAGATGAAATGCTTTTATCAAGAAATACTGGCAAATAAAACATCTATCCTCATCTATATACCCTGATTCTTGAAATTAATAGAGAGCTGCTGTTCAGAAGGTGTTTATGACCTATGTATTGCTTGGGATGACAAGAAACACTTTCATCGAGTCTGACAAAGAAATAAATATCAAAGTCCTTTTAAAATCTGTGTTATTTCATGTGTAAATTTACAGAATTTACTTGATTAAGATGTTTTACACTTATGTGTCATATTGCTTGACTTGTCAGATATTTTAACTCACAGAGTGATTGACAGCTGTGATTCTTCTGATGACTTGAAGGCTAAATAACAAGTGGCAATGCTGTTAATTAATTAAATTCTGATCCCTAGGTTTTGCAGAAATCCTACATGAATTGAGACAATGAATGCTCTGTAATGAAAGTAAACTTAAGTATTTCTCATGAAATATATCTTAATATTAATACCTAAAACTCAATTAACATCCTCAAACTTGTAAAAAAAAGTAATACTTTATATTACATACTTAAGTAGGTAGAGTGGAATATATAATCTATACACGGATGCAATTTTTGTAAGCTTTTTCATATGTTCTTTATTTATCCTTGGTGTTCCCTAAAGGCTTGAAATGTTAATTCCCACCTAAACTAGGGACATATTTTTTTCTCCTATATGAACTCACTTTTCTTCATTATGTCCCTATTCAAATTTCCATAACTTTTTTCTGCCCCCAAGGAGTGCCATGGCAGTGATACAGGTAACAGTTATGAGTTAACTATTCTTATCAATCCATGGATTTTATAAGGGTACTGTAGAAAATTAGGATCATGCTTTCACAGTTTTAATTGATACATTTGTATAGTACTAATTATGTGTTGAGTTTAAGACGTTTGTATTTAACTTTATTTTGTTATTCATTAAGTGTGTCACCTATATTATGGCATGCAATTTATATACAAGAAGAAAAGATAAACTTGAATAGAATTTGAAAGCAAAGACAATTGTTAAGACTGTAACTGATTTAATTTTAAAATTAGGAAGTTTCTTCCAATAATTTCCTTAAAATATGCCATGATTGTTCAAATGTTTGCACAGTAGATTACACATTTAGTAGACTAAAAAATAAAGTGTGTGAGAAACTGATTAGAATACCATAACAATTTTCCTGAAACTTTATAAATAGATTAATATCTGTCTATATAGTACTATAAACATCCATTATTTAATTTTCAATATATATATATATATATATATTTTACAACAAATAGCAAGAAAGCCAATTTTAGATAAATGTTTTTAATCAATACTTTCAAAATAGATTCACAGATTTTTATCATATGCATACAATAGTAATGATTTCATTTGGAAATGTTACCACAATGAAAGTTAAGATGAGAGTACCATGAGTACTCAAGAGTATATGGAAAGGCTCCAGTAAAGCAGAGGATATGACTTCATTAGCTGATCTCTGTCTCTCCCTCTCTCTCATCCACTGTGCACTGCATTGCTTAATATACTACTTAAGAAATCATTATCCTTCAAAAATTGTCTAGTTGCCTGGTTGTATATCATTGATACGTGACTTCAACTGTTTTTACTTACTTTGTGAAAAGCTAAAATTTCACTCCTCCCTTAGAATTGCTGTCTCAGTATGAACTTAAGGAGGAACAAACCAAAAGAAAATGCATCTACTCATCTAAGGTTACTCTTAGGAATTCTTATTGTGAAATTAGAGAAAAACAGTATACATTAAAAAAATAAAAAACAGAAAAGAATCCTTTGTGGTATTTAAATTTAAATTAACATGAACTATTTCTTTTTATGGAAAGTTTGTACAGTGAGCAATGCTTGATGATAATACCCTCACATTTTATTAGAAAAATTAAAAAGTTAAAAAATGTAAATTGAACAGCAAAATTTCAGGTGCTAAACAAAAGGGCTTGATTTTTCCAGGTCCATAAGACACTAGCATTATTCTGACATTCTCAATAGTAAATATGATTTTAAAATAATAAGGTATACCCATATTGGCCAGAGAAAAATTATATGCTTTTGTATTAGTATATTCCGGTTTTTATTATTTTTTAATGTATTCTAAAACTTGCATTGAAATTCCAGGAGCAAAATAAACTATTATTTAACTTCTGAGAGCTCTGTGATATTACTGTAATATCTCATTGATTACTACATGCCTGTAGGCAATCTGGATTCTAGCACATAGGTATTGGAATTTTTGAAGCCTACACCTGCAGGATATNTACTGAATAATAATGATGAAAACTTTCAGGTGGCCAGAAATAATTCTACTATATGACCAAATTATACCACCTTGGTTTATGCCCAAAGAATAGCATCCTACTCTAAAGATTTTTGCTCAGCCATATTCACAGACACTCTCTTCACATTAGAAACAACCTGAATGGTTTTTACCTTATGAACAGATAATGAAATAGGGTGCATATAAAAACAAAATACTAGGTTCAACTATACTGATAAATAAATGAAGGCAAATTGATGGAACTAGAAAGTATTGAATTGAATCAGATAATCAAGACTCAGGAAAAACAAGTGACCCACATTTTCTCTCATTCTATTTACCAAGCTCCAATTTTACTTTGATTATGAAACCTAAAGTAATTGTAGAAATCAAGAAAATAACAAGGGATCATGAGAGAGGTGGTAGAGAAAAAAATAGCAGAATACAGGTGATATGAAATAAGAAATGAGAAATGGGGAATGGGTTAGAGAAGTGAGTAGATAAGGAATTAATCACAATTTAGGAATAACATATATAAAATCATGTATTTATCCAAAATGAAATTATTCCCTTTGGACTGCCAGGATCTGTAGACTACATGACAAAACCCCATTTAGAGGCATAAGAAACCTCACTTCAAGCCTTTAATCAAGGTCTTCAAAGTGACTTCCTAAACAATATAGGCTACTGTTATCCATGGTTGCCTCTCAGAGACTGAAGTTCCTTTGACTAAAGTCGTCATAAATTTCATACACAGGACTCCCATGTGTGAGATGAAATTAAAGTCAAAGCCTCTTTTGTGGAATGTGACTTTCATAATAATAGATCAATGAATGCTGCTGGGAGAGGGAAGTCATCAATAATCCTACTCAACTGTGATGCTTATAAATAACAATAAATACCAGCTTAATAAGATATACCTCATGGCATATGGTGGCATGCACATCTGGTATTAACCAACAGCTGTTTATCTGAACTTAGGGCTCACTCAATATGAGAAAAATCATACCTGGTACTAAAAATCTAATCAAACATTGAGAGTTTGTGAGGTCAACGAGTTTAGAAGATACCCTAGAATCAATAATACACTAAAGTATCATGAATTCTAACTGCACTCTATAACATATTCTTACATATACAGATAAGATCTACTTTTATATCTCACCAGGGAGTGTCTTTGTGAAGCTAACTGAGCACCACTGAAAACAATAAATGTACAAAATGCAGAGATCAAATGGTCTTGGTATGCAGTATGTATATCTATAACACAAAAAGTTTATGGAACATCATGTAAGATAAAGCAGAAATATTGCAAGAGACCAATGATTGGGAAGTCTTATGAGATTTTGTCCTCAAGAAATGACAGGGAAGATACACCCATGATACTTCAACAATGTAGCTACAATGATGACCACCTGCTAACATGGAAGAAGGAAATCGAATATGCAAAGAATTACAGGTCACTATTGAAAGACGCAGGCATACATATGTTTTGGGTAAGTAATGATAAGGAAGAAAAGTATGATTTTAATTCATTAAAATAAAATAGTAAGATAGGAATGGCTAGATGCATAAAGAAAATAGCTACTACATCTGATGAACTTTGCTAGATCCTGGAAACACTTGTGGTGAGGTAGTGGCTCCAACATATCATCTTCTGACCTCAGCCTTGTGCTCTCCACACCCCTCCACACATAAATAAATAAATATATGAAATGTAACCAGTATAAATAAAAAATTTCTTAATGAAAGTGTGAGTTATATAATTTCATCCATGTAGCAATACTTCTCTGTAATACAGCTACTCAGGCCTTTGGCTCATTGTAATTAAGTGAAAGTCTTCTAGTGATTAATGGCTAATTAATTTTTAACTAAGCAATAAAAAGGAAAGGTTATTCATTAATGATGAATATTATGCAATTTATTATTCTATATGCAAATATATGTTCAGATAGATACTTATACATCATTTATTTTCTCTAAATGAAATAAAAATGTTGAAATAGCATGTTAGACATTATTCTGGTAAGACTTTTACCTTTTTGGTAAGTGCATAATTTATTATGTCTTCTTACCAGCACAGGGCCACTCCCCACACAAATATATACTGTAAGTTTTACCTAGAAATAAATTTTTATTGTAAAAACAGAAGTTTTATCTTCTCCTTGTCTTATCAGTTTTAACTAACTTTTATTATCATATTCATTCTCCCCTGCACAAAGTCTCATCTAAATGTAAATTTCTTAATAAAGCAAAGCAAAATAATAAAGTATTTGTGACATTGTATGGGTGATTCTTATTGACATTATACTTTGCTTTTAGAGACATTGTCAATTTTTCTGAAAGATTCAGCCTTGGATTATAAGTTTTCTCAACAAGAGTGCAGATTTTAAATAAAGGATGCTTTGAAGATTCTGTTGGGGAAAATAAAGATGAAATAGCAAACTTCACACACACACACACACACACAAATACAAACACGTATGTGTATGTAGTAGAAGTCATCGTGTTTATGAAAAATCACTAACACCCTAGGATACTGGTGATCCACCCAAAACAATAGCTAAGTTTAAGAGCAAAATGGAAAATTCCTAATGCCTCCATTTTCTAAGAATTGATACTTGGTCATTGATTATATTATTACCATATAGTTAGTGTCAGTGATTATATTATTGCCATATAATTAGTATAACTTATACATAAGAAACAAAAACACATGGAAAAAGAGTCTCAACAAACTGCAGGTACAACTGTGAAAGGTGATGTTTTGCTGCAGAAATCACCATGTTGTCTTCGTCAAGTTGTAAAATGCCAAATAATTTTTAAATCAGTGAAGTTTTGATAGAGAACATAATTAAAACAGTCAAAATATCCAGGTACAAATGGATTATTTTTGTCATTTTAATAAGCCTTTAAGAATAGTAGTTCACTGATTTGATTGATAGCTTACTGCTTCATTACGGTAGTGAATAAATAAATCCAAATTCACTGAAATAATTTTATCAAACTGATTAAAATGTCTGTTGATGCTCATTTAAGCTTGAATCTCCTGAACTCACACACTTTACAAATGCTGTGTGCCAGCATAAAGGGGATTCTTTATTCTTTCAGTCAGAACAGGTTTAATGATTTTGAAATTTTCTGATTCTAGAGGTTATGCAAACAATCATCTTGACATTGTTCACATTCAACAGCGAAGCCTTTATTCCATTATGCACACAGCCAGAAATGACTGCTGAGGACACAGTAAGCAATTGTCAATGTGTGATCTTCAGTTAATTCAAACTAAAGAGAGGAAACAGCAGGTATGATCCCAAAGTTTGATCCCAGGTGTTTAAATATTCTGGGAACAATGACAACAAAGGGATTCAGGGCAAAGCTCAGGGGTCCAGTACATGGTTAGCACACCAGAGACCACATCTTTGATATTCAGTTCGAATAAAGCTATCAACCAGGCAAAATATGCAGTAATTTAAAAGAATGAATACTTTGTAGAACAAACATGAAAGCATGCAAGTATTAAAAGACAGGGTTATCTGAGTATTATGTTTTGACTTATTTTAAATAAGCTACTATAATATTTCATATTGAAGATGAGATTAAAATGACAATTTATCATAAGAACCAATTACATCTTAACTGAAATATTCTTATGCCAATAGTTTAGCAGGAAATAGTGTTTTCTTATAAAAATCTCACTTGCTATCTCATGATTTCTCTCTACTCTAAATTTTCAGGTAAATTTAATGAATGTAGTCAAACTTGTAAGCATAGGAAACAAAGACACAACAATTTATCCAGGTAAAGTTAGTACATCTGAAGTGCAACTGATATTTGATGTTAACACACGAAAAACTTATCTCATATATCTGAATATAGCAGATGAATCTAAACTTTTAGGAACGAAAATGGGAACTAGGAAATAGCTGAGTCAGCAGAGTGCTAGCTGTTCAATCATAAAACCCTGAGTTCAGTTTCCACAACTCTTTTCTTAAAAAACAGAAAGATAGACAGAAAGCAAGAAATCAGTCAAGAAGAGGGGAGGGGAGGGGGAGACCAAGAGTAGAATGTGGCAAAGCATTGAGAGCAGCGATTTTGTCATCCTTGACAGGAGAACCCTGGGGTTTGGAGATATTGAGCCAAGTTAGTGGGATGCCCACAGCCAATGAAGAGATATTCTTAGAAATGAACAGAACAAAACAAATATCAAAAAGATTACTGTACTCCATCACCTACTGAACAGAGTCTCTGGCCAAGATTGTGGTAATGAATGTTTAGGTAACACATTAATACTGAGGTGGCAGAGGGTCTGCACGTCCTCTAGCTTACTATCATATATGTCATTGATCCTTATTTCACACTGCCCCTTTCCTTTATATTATATAAATATATCCTAAAGCATAAGTGGATCAATATCATTAGTAACTTCATAAAGCTCTCTCTTACTAAATAATTGACTATTGTGTATTCATGGCCCATGTTGTTTAGATTTAGATAAGTTAAATACATGTTGTGTGAGCATAGCTCTAAAATGGAATCTATACCACCTCCTCCAAGACCCAGCAAAGACCAAAGCTAGTGTGTGGACAGTAATCCTCTGAAATACTGTTTTCTAGAAATAGCTTGGGTGATGTAGACATAAACACACAAAGCTATGGTTTCTTGTTCAAGACATGAACAACAAAATAAGATATGAGAGTAGGAGGGAGAATACTTGGGTAGAAAAGTAGGTTCTCAGTAGTAGGAGGGATGTGGGAAGTTAAGGGGGATGATATTTTCATAATACATTGTATACATGCATGTAGTTTTCAAACTAAATTTTAAAGAGCAATTATATGATCATTGAAAGAAACCTTCTAAAATGAATAATTAATAAATTACATATGTTATTTTCATTTTGTTTAAAGAATAAAACAGATAGAATAATAAAAACAAATCAAAGAAAAAAACAAGATAATTGAGCAAAACTGAACACACACATTTGTAGAACATTTTCCAGTGAAAGAAAGGAGAGAAGAGGAGGAGGAGGAGGAGGAGGAGGAGGAGGAGGAAGAAGAAGAAGAAGA
>LOEQ01006447.1:139441-149538 GCA_001685075.1 Bramus lutescens | reverse complement strand
CACAGGGCAGGGAACCCTGACTGCTCTTAGGACTGGAGAGGAAGGGGGAGGGGGGAGGAAGAGGGAAATGGGAGGAGGTAGAAATTTTCAATAAAAAATAAATAAATAAAAAGAAAAATCAAAAAAAAACTTTTAGTGGAAGAATAAAGAGTCACATCTATGTATCAATCCTAAAGAGAGACTCACCTCCAATGCTAGTGACAACTGAACTGTATTTACCAAGAATACAGAAAAACGAGGAGCCTCTGGAGAAAAGACCCAGCATAGGGGTATAATGAACTCAACACGTTATTCACCGTTAGACAAGTGTGTCTGCCCATAAACTCTATCTGGAATTTGTTCTAACTGTCCACAAAAGTAGCAGAGTCCAAAAGGACCAAAGAGGTCAGTGTCTGTTGTCCGTTTGCTCTTCACCCTTCAGTGGCCTCATACTGCACTGTAAGTATTTTAACAAATTAATCTCCAGTGACTGGAATTTGATTTAGTGTTTGAAGGAAAACTTGTGTGAAATATTAGTGGACAGATTTAATATGCTTTTAATATAGTGGTATGATGAAATACCAGTTAGGAATGCTCTAGCTGTGGGTTTTACAGGTTATATACCCTGAAAATATATTTATATTTTGTTTGCATGAAAATGGCAGGAGTGAAATCATTACTGTAGAGCATATAGTTCAGTGTTTCCACACCGTTGAGTCAATTAGATTACAAAATGTACTTTACAATCAGTAGTCGTCTATCTCAGAAATAATATACAAGAACAACTGTTAAGATTGTGATTTGTTTAGATCAAGATTGTTCTAAGGGGCTGCAGAAAGAGAGATAGCTGATAGCTGCTCATTATTCTTCAGAGGACTTGAGACCAATTCCCAGCAACAAGTGGTCAGGAGGGCTTTACAATGGCTGGCAAGATTAGGGAGGTAAGATTGTGAAGCAGGCTCACACAATCACCTGCAGCTTCAGCTCCAAATGATCTTTATCCTATGACCTCTCCTCATGCATCTGCATTCTGGTCACTGTACCCTCCCTGAAAAGCACACACACACACACACACACACACACACACACACACAAAGAATGAAAAGGAAACTTGCTTTGTGAACAGACATGGGCAAAAGCCTAGGGCCATTCATAGCTATCAGGAACCCTTTAAGGTGGGTTTCTAGAATGCTGAGTGAGGTACATGGTGCTTGGTTGTCTTTTGTGTCTGTGTAGTTCCTGAGGAACGCAGCTTGTGTGTTCATAAGCAATAATGCTGCAAAAACTCAGAATTGAGTATCCTTTTCAAATTGTGTTAATTGCACAATGTGTGTGCGTGTGTTTGCTGGATATGCTGTTTGCTATTTTTTATTTCTCTGAAAAATTGTCACTTCTCATCGGCCTTGTCCGTTTCTTAGGAGAAGGCAATGGTGCATCATATCTTGCTAAGCATGTAAAACAACCTCCCCCAACCAAATAAATAAATAAATAAAATCAATTAAGTTTTGCTTTACGTTCATCTCTCCTGAGAATTTTCTAAATCGTTTGTAAAGCACAGCTCTTTCCAGAGGAAAGTGAGGGTTAAATTTCAGTCTCATACACGTTGTTGTGTCCCCAGAATATGATTTCTTGTTGACCAAATATACAGGCTCCATTTTGGAATCTTTAACATGAAATTTTCATGGTAACACACAAGTTGTAAGTCATAAGGCATTTACTGAAGTCTTAAGCAAACACATTAGGTTGGTTGCTTATGGCAAAAAAATGGAAATGGCCACAGATTTCAAATGCTCTCTGTGCTAACTTTCCCAGCTTTTGTATTTATGGAAGCTTCTGGCATGTTAATACATGCCCAGGGCTTTATCTGGTAGTTGAAGAGATGCAAGTTCTGCTGGACAATGGGTAGTTACTAAGGAAACTAAGGATAGTTCTAGACCATTTGGCTCTGTATCTGCAAGATTCTAGTTCTCCATAATCATGAAGTTACAGCCAGCCTTATAGTATACTGTTTCCCCCCGCTGCGAACTATGCTTCAGGAAGCCACATGCAAAGTTGTTCTATAGTTTTCTGTAATATAGTATATTTTGAGATGTACATGAGATTTATTATTGTTGGGCTAATGAATTTTTGCTTGGCAATGGAGTGATTGATTTTCCTTTATAAAATGTAATGGGGAAATCCAGAGCAAGATGATAAAATTAATATGCAATCATTTGTTAGCTTATAATTTCCTGAAATCAGAAAAAAATGACTGTATTATTTGAATCAGGGTGTACGTATATATGATATTTCTGAATTTTCAAAGATGAAGTCAAACCTACATCAATAATCGCTTCAGAAAATAGATTCATCAAAATGATGGGCCGCATATGAAAAAAAGTTCATGAAGAAATAAATCTGGCATTAGCAGAATGTGTTTGCAGGCACCATCTGAAACTGAGGGCCATTTCTTTAGACTCTTAGAGAAGCTACTTTTTTAGCACAAAATTATGAGTATCGTGCCACACACTGTTTCAAGTGCAAACTTTTAAGATTCCTGGTGTAATTGGCTGTCATAGCAACAGTTTGGATACTCCTACTTGGCAGATCTGTCAGAACTGGATCATATATATGATGGCAATCCAATAAGATTGTTTTACCATCTGATATCACCTTAATTTATGTAATTATACACAATAATGACCTCACAGTGATTAAACTTCCTTAAGGGAACATATATAAGAACCCCTTCTGGACATAATGGCTGCATTAGAAAGTGGAGTCTATAATTAGGAATTGCATGGGAGAGGGGTTCTCCCTTCTTGAACAGTTAAGCCTTCACCCAGGATTAGGTTGGAATTTAAATGACAAAATCTCAAAGCTGCTATTTAAGATTGCAGTTTAGTATAAATGTTCCCCATGAGAGAATAAAAAGGTCTCAACCTCTGCCTCTAATGCATATTCAGCCATATTTCTTCATCTACTTATATTTATTAACAATAGTAATTTTCCATAAACACAGAGAGTGTGTCAACCCCTTCCTGCTCTCAGTTTTTATCACTGATGAAGAAGTAAGGAAAACAGTAACATAGGACAAGACCTCAATCTTCAACTTCCCAGAAAGTAGTTAAGTGAACAACAACAACAACAACAAAATGCTGTTCATTTGAAATTATTCACTCTTTGGCATTCTATGACATCAACACAAAAAGAAACAGGACACTAGGCTAGCTTCCCTTCTTGTATAGAATATCTCTTGCAATCATATGAGCCAAGAGTTAGAAAAACTCCAAAGGTTTATAGGAAAATGGGGAGGGGAGGCAACAGAAAAAACTGCCAGAGAGAAGGGACAGTGCTCTGAACATCCCAACATCTCAGTTTGCCTAAAAGTCAAAAATAAGGGCTCTCAGATTCAGATAGCGCCTGGGAGTGTGTAGTGATGAGGCGAGCAGGCCTGCTTTTTGTCCTGCCTGGCTTCCGCACTGGAAAGATCCTAACCTATGTCCATTTCGGGTCGGAGAATCATGGCATCTGCCTGACTCTGCTATCTTTCTCCCAGCATTCTGTTCTGTCTACTCCACCCACCCAAGGGCTGGCTTATCAAAGGGCCAAGGCAGCTTATTTATTTAACCAATGAAATCAACAATAAACAGAAGACCCTCCTACATCAGGAGTGTGCACTGCTAAAGCTGCAGAGCTATTTCTTTGAGAAAAACAAGATTTTCTCACTCCATAGCTGACACATCATTCTGAGGGTTCTATTTTCTGAAATGATTATTGATGTTGGGTTGACATGACTTTTAAAAATTAGAAATGTCAAATGAACCATGCTTCAAATAATAGAGATGATTTTTTACTAATTCCAAGAAATTTTGTTAAGATGGTCATTTATCCTAACTGACTGTAAGTCTATCAGATCAGCTCCCTTCATCATGGATAAAATATAGAAATAAAACTGGCAGATATTCACATATCTACAGGTAGTTATACAACTGGGGCCATGGCCACTCATTTCAATTCTTTGTGCTATACCTTAAATTCCTGTATGCATATGATGACCATATCTTGTCTCTCATGATTAACTTTGAGCACTTTTACTTATTTGGAAATAGCTCATTATAACACATATACACAGTACAGTTTTAAAACTGATGATTGACCCACTATTGACAACTTCTTGAAAGAAAATGCCTTGCATACAGATTTAGTAATAATCACTTTGGGCTTTTGATACAAAGTAGCTAAATGAAATGTCTGAACAGTAACTGAAGTAAGTCAGATGCTGAAGTGTCTTCCTATTTAACAAGTACAAAGTGGCATATTAACACTTCCAATGAACCTTAAATGACTGGAGAGCACAGCAGAAGAAATATCGTAAAAATGCTAACCTTCACGACTTTGAGAATATCATCATTATCCACACTTTTCTACTTTTACAAATCACATAGAAATAGCAATGGCCATACAGTCAGAATAGGCAATACAAACAACCATATGGGAACACATGAAGACTTTAATATAACAATTTTTCATTAGCAACTTGATACATTTATATGTCAGTTCTACAGTGTAAAAATCTAAGGGCAAATGTGAACATTTGTAACTGAAGTGCCATTCCCAGTGTAAAGGCAAATTCCTTACTTAGAATAGCATTACTTCATTTAATTTATTATTTAAATCAGCTATCTTGGATAAAATGAAGAGCACATCTCATCAAATATTTATTTACATTGTTAGTGAAGAAGTTCCGTGAGTTTGATCTTCATCTATTCATTGTGTTCCTATAAAGTCACACATGCATGGGACGTAGGATGGGAGGAAAAATTCATCAGTACCTGCCTAAGGTTTCAGATCTATTGGCCTTTCTTGATCATGCCTTGTGGTCAGAGGGAAGTCAGTTCTTGTGTGCTGACTTCCATTGACCCTGAATGGATGTGCTGATGATGGAGAACTTTATGACAGCAAAGGGAGAATTGGGGAGTTTTAGGTCAATAAAGATAATACAAGGAACTGTAGAAAGTAGTTCTAAATCCTCTATAATTCATATATGGAGAGTGAGTGATCCCATCGATATTCTTGACTGCTGCTAATAAACATAACAGCCCTGATTCTGAGTCTCAAGTCCATTGTTCAGTGAAGCACTTTTGTTTAAATAGCAACTTAGTTGGGTCTCAGCAGGAAAACTGTTTATTGCGATGGTTTTTAAAAAGTATTTATTTTATTTTTGTTATATTTTAGTATTTTCTAAATGAACATGTTGCCATGTTTACACATACATAGTTCAGAAAGAGGTCAGTGAAAGGCGTCCGATTCCTTTGAACTGGGCTTACAGGTAGCGACGACCCACAATGTGAGGTACTAGGAACCAAACCTGGGTCCTCTGAAAGATCAAACAACACATGCAACTAACCACTGAATTATATATTTAGTCTTTACAAGATTGTTATTTTAAATTTTTGACATTTCATTATACCATTAGAAAAGATGAAAATGATAAAAGACTTTTTAAAACAGTGTTTTTTATTTTATTGGTTGTTATATTTTTCTATGTTTTTTTGGTGTGTGTTATGTCTTTTTGTTTTGAGAAACATCATGTTATGAACCTATTCCCATCTTTGAAAACATTACCTTTGTGCCGCAGCCCATGCAGCACTAGAATTAAAAATATGTACAACCACAATCAGAAACTATTTGTTCCTTGTTCCTAAGTGAAATAATAAGCAGTCTAGAGAGAAAGTAGCAGCAAGAAATGCAAAGTAGAAAGGAGGAATCATTATAAGCAAAGCACAAATACATTAAATAAATGTGAGAAAATATGACAGAAAACATTATATTGTACTAATAACAGATACAAATAATAATAATAAGTTTGGATGGCAAAGTGCCTTGTTAAGCAAGCATGCAGAAGCTTGTGTTTCTGCGAAAATGTGAATTCTTGTCTTTTGTATTCATATTGCTGGGGAAGCACAGATAGGCACATAAATGGAGCTGGCTCAGGATATCAGTAAGCCCCAGGTTCAAAAAGAGAAAGAGTGTCTCAGAAATTGTGGCAGAGAGATATGGAAGACAGTCAACACCAGCCTATCACTTCTTTTTAAGAATAATCACAGGTTTGTATGCATAGATGCAAGAGTGATGCTGCCATAGACATGTATAATCAACACACACACACACACACACACACACACACAAATGCTCTCTCTCTCGATCTGTCACTCTCTGTGTGTGTCTCAAAGTTAAAAAGTAAGTAAAATAAAACAGTCTCTGTTACAGAGACTTAGTATCTTATTCATCTTTGGATAAATATCAAATTTTATATAAATGTTATTAACAAAGAAAATTTATATACACCATATTATATAATACATACATTTGTTTTTGCATGTCAGAACTTACTAAAGAATTTCTGTTTTGTATGAGCAGATATAGCTAATTTATTATATTTTTTCAGAAATTGATTGTTTTGAGTTGCTAAAATCAGAAACTAGAAAAAAAAGTATGACAAGTTTTTATGAGTATGTATGAGATAATGATAAATTACACAAAAATAAATACAAATATCATGAAATAAAACACTTTTATCCCCTTTATCTTTAATTTGAAATAAAAATTTATCAATGTGCATCATACAAATGAGTTATTAAAATGTGTTCCAAAAGAAATTAACAAGACCAATTTCTAAATTCAAGTACAGGAATCATCATGAAGAAAGGTAGGACAGTCATAAGGACATCTTTAAGAGGGTCAAGGCTTCTGCAATTTCAAGCACAAGTATTTTATCTTCGACTAAAATTTACAAACAGTCCATTTCATTCTACACTTACTTTATTAAAGAGATACATTATTGAAGAAAGAGCTATAATAAAAGGTAATAGAAGGTAGAATAAGGAATAAATTATCAAGCATATGATATCAATTTATTTTGTAATTATCAATATTTCCCAGACAATAATATGAGGCAATAAAAATAATAAGGTAGAATATCATAGGTATGTGTTTTTGTTTTCATATACTGATTTATTTCTATTTATTTGGTGGAACTGGGAGAGAGAGAAAGAGAAGAGGAGAGAGAGAGAGGAGAGAGATATGACTGTATATTAGTATAGTTGTACACATGGATGTGGCGATAGAGAACTATTCTTGAATGTGCTCTTCTTTTTCTCCCTTGAAATCTGTGCTTTAAACTCAGGTTGTTGGTCTTGTACAAGAAATGAGAAAATGATTTTACATACAGCCACCAGACACAACTATCATGATTACCATTTTCTTTTTAAATGTGATTCCATTGATTCACAAATATTGGGTTATGCACTCTTTTAAAAGTTAATTTCCTGTACTGTGGAAAGAATGGCCAATATGTCTAATTCCAATTGGACTGAGTTATGCTAAGTATTTATTTCTAATAATAATTGGGCAGTGCTCCTATTGGTTTGGCATGAGGGTGAGCATTATCTTGTCCTTGCAACACACACTGCCAAATAATTATGTGTGGAGGCTTTATAAAAGCACTTTTATATGGACTGGTTATATTTCAGAACGTATCCCTTAGAATAGAGATGTCCAAGCTCAGGAGTCAAAATTCTATGATATACAGACACAGGAGAGGCCTTTACACAGCAGTCCCCCGGTTTAAGTGTGCTTTCCACTCATCTGAGCCTGGGCATATTGTCATTGTCAGAAAACTTCATAACCTAACAATAACCTTTTGCTATCCGTTCCGTATCAATTTATCTGTTGTCCAGATAAATTGTCGTTCTGTGCAGCTGAACAAGATTGATGACACAGCAAACTGCCTGTGCAAAGCTTAAGAGAGTACACCCCTGTGGTGAATTCCACAGCACTCCAAATCACTACCCTGGGATGGGATGGCAGGAGTCCCTGAAGGATGTTGATTTACAGGCTGTGAAATGGCGAAACTACAGCTCCAACATGAAAGAGTATCTTTAAGAAATGGAGCAATAAACCTTTTCTTCTGAATATAGTTCATGAGGCTGTGTGTTGGTAGGAACAGAGTCGGATACAAATTTTCAAGGGGAGATTGACAATTAAGGGTAGTTTTGGAGGAAGAGTCAGATTTTTTTGGGGGGGAATGCAGCCCCCTGAGAGGCTACCCTCCCTGTACATGGCCCTACACCCATGAACAAACCAGAGGCACATAATGGACTGTGTCTATTTAGAAAAATCCTTCAGAAGAAGGGGTTGGAGGGATGGCAAAGTCACTAAAGAACGTACCACTCTTAAAGAGGACCCAAGTTCAGATTCCAGCACATAGAGTGGTATAGATCCAGGTGACAAGATGCCATTTTCTATCCCCTAAGAACATGAGCAACACATATGGTACACATACATACATGCATGGAAGGCACTCCTACACATAAAATGAAAATATGTAAATCTTACAATATTCAGAAGAAAAATAAGGAACAGGGATGCTTGCTCAGTAAGGAAAAGATAAATGGTGATCGAAAGTGCTCTACTTAAATGAAAATGTACTAAGACATTTTAAGTAATGTATGTGTGTGTGTGTGTTGTGCATTTATCTGAATGTATATTTGCACACCAAGCACATGCCCAGTGCATATAGACAGTGAGGAATGTCATCAGATCTCTTGGAATTGGAAATATAGATTGTTGGAAGCTTAGGTTTGTGGAGTCAAACTCAGATCCTTTTCAAGAACATTCCATGTTGTTCTTAACTGCAATTTCCCCTGTCCAGAATATTTTAATTTATTTAATAAATCTTTTTGCTAATCGCATGCACAATCATGGTGTCTACCTCACTCATATCCCTTCCTTCCTCCTTCAACTCTTCTCATTTACTCAATCACCCTCCCAAATCCCTTATCTTTTATTATTTTACATATGTGTACATGCATCTATATGCATGCATGCCTGTGTACAGTTCAGAAAATGTGGGCAAAAGAATCACCACTTGTAAGAATTAGAGGCTCAAGACACCTGTTAGTTGATGGTGTTCCTTAGACAGGGGAAACAAATTTATCAAATATAAACAGTACATTTGCCTAAATAAAAGTGGCACACATTGACATGCCAACGCGTTCATGGGAAGTTTCACATGGTACCACCCCCACATGACATAAAGACAGAGAAGAAATCTATCTCTGCCAGGAAGTAACTTCCACAGGTTTTCCAAGCTCAATTAGGCAGCTCTGCACACATGTACGTACAAAATATGCTAAATGGACGTGGTTTTACTGTATTTTCCTAGGTTTTACTGTGATTAAAAAATATAAAGTTTAAGAATATGGCATGTTATCACCACATTTGTCATGACATTTGGTTATCATTTAAGGAAGAAAAATGGCTCTTTCAAATTATTATACAAAACATCCGCTGTGTAATTCTCTTATAACTGCCTGATTTTTAAATTTATTATAAGTGTGTTGGCACCTACTTTGTCAAAGACGACATTTTCTTTATGTTTTAGTTACACTCACCATCATTAAGGAAATGTTACATTGATTTGTTGTGCTGGTGGTTGTTATTGCTTGGGATATAAAGTTTAAATGCTAACAGTTTATGTTTGGTCAGACTTATGAGAGCCAAAAATAACTGACATAATCTGTTCTTACTGCTTCCTAATCATCTTCACTTCTTTGCTGAGGAAGATGTGGATGCAGGTCATGAAACAGGGAGGCATCAGCAAGGTTTATTGCATATTTGAAACATAATATGGTCAGAATGCAGTCTCCTCTTCCTGCATATATTTACATATGAAGAACCTATCAACAGAAACGAGCTTGTCAGTGGTGGAAAAGAGAGCATTCACTGATTTTAATGTTCTAGTCCAACAAGCAGTTAAGAACACTACCTTAATTTTGAGTGTTATAGCTTGCTGATTAACATAATCCTGAACTTAAATAGCACTTCTTGATTTTCCATGGTTTTGGGGGCTGCAAAGTCCATGATTAAGGTACCAGAGATTATTTTATTGCTGAAGGCACACTTCTAATTTCTTTTATTAAAATATTTGATTAATATTTATTTATTTTTGTTGTTGTTGTAGTTTTTATTTATTTATTTATTAAAAATTACCACCTCCTCCCATTTCCCTCCCACTCCCTCTGCCCCTCCCTCTCCAGTCCTAAGAGCAGTCAGGGTTCCCTGCCCTGTGGGAA
>LOEQ01006447.1:83726-132334 GCA_001685075.1 Bramus lutescens | reverse complement strand
TATTCATCATTTTGGGTCTGGGTTACCTCACTCAGGATAGTGTTTTCTATTTCTTATAACAGTGAAAGGATGGTATCACATCCCTACTAATGCAATAGTGTCAGGATGTCATATGATTGGCCAACCGCTTTGTAATTGGACTTACATCTAGCTCTACTACATGAAATACATAGCTGAGCACTTTATTAGAACCAAAGATCTAGAGCGAGGGAGGACATAGATCTTTTGTGAGAACCTATTGGTGTTAGTTCATTATGGGTACAATATTAAACCTACTCTTAGTGAGTTAATGTTGTATGTAGGCAGAGGCCACCTGTTCACTTCCCAGCCAACCAGTTCTGAATAATCATACAGAAACTATATTGATTGCAGTACTCTTCAGCCAAGAGCTTAAGTGTATTTCTAGCTAACTCTTACATCTTAAATCAACCCATTTCTGTTATTCTGTGTATTACCTTGAGGCTCGTGGTTTATTGGTAAGGTTCTGGGGTATCTGTCTCCTTTGTCAGTTACATGGTATCTCAAACTTTTGCCTCTCTATCTGCTTGGAATTCCTGCCTTGTTCTATCCTGTGCTTCCATAGGCACAAAGCAGATTCCTTATTAACCAATGATAATAAAACGTATTCATAACATACAGAAGGGGATCCCACATAAGTTATACACATAGATTAATTAGTTTCACAAACTTTCAGAGAAAGTTTGTTTCGAAGATAGAAATTAATGAAGATATTCAAAATTGATCACAGTACAGAGAAAAGATTACAAATACTCAGCTATAAATGTTCATCTAATCTGTAATCTCACCCCTAAGATCACAGATGATGAAAGACAAGACACCAGGAATATTTTAAGAGTTAGAGGAGATAAATGACTACAATTAAATATTTTTCTGTTTTTTTTTTGGTACATAATAAGACAATTGCATATATGAACTCACATATATTGTGATAGCATTAACAAGACCTATAGAAGCTTAGGCATGACAAAATCCAGTACGGAGTAGGGAAGGTGGCAGGAAGTTCCAAGTCCTGCTAAAGAATCGCTGGCAATTGGTAACTTCTCAGGAGACAGTTGTTTTCTTTAGGGATGTGGTTCATTATAGGTTGAGCACAGTCAAGGGAGTGGATCCACATAGAAGAGTATTGGGGAAAGACAAATTTGGTTGGGTTAGTTTTGACAAAAAGAAGACAGAAAGTTGGATAGATAAATTGTGGTTGTGGATTCAGGAGGATTAGGAGGATAGAGGCTATAAAGGATCTAAACAGCTTGTATGAAGTTATCAAAATATTGATAAAATTATATATATATAGTCTGTAATACTTTCAAAATCAACAAATAAAAGAGAAAATGTGTTTTTACAATCATTACATTTAGCATACATGACTCTCTTGTGTTAATATTCATAGTGGGTACAATTCCATTGAAAAAATTCAAAAGCTGACTTTATCATTTTAATCTTATTTCACTACAAAGACCTGGCAGGCCTTGAACTCACAGAGCTCTTCCATCCACTGTATACTGAGTCTTGAGTTAAAAGCATGTGTCACCATGAACTGCTAAAGAAATTGTTCTAAAATAGTTAAGGATAATGTCTTCACTGAATCTCCTTTTGTGAGCCAACAAAGAAGATTTGCATAAAACATGATCAAAACTATGATATATAGAAAGATCAGTTTTATCATGAAGTTTGTATGACTTTTATTAAAATGTAAACTACTTTAAAAAGATTGTCAGATTCAATATTTCCAAATATTGCTATAGAATTAAATGACTACATAACTAGAGATTGTTATCTAACTGCCAAGTACAATCATGGTAAATTGTTAAATAAGTGCATCTAATTTACAATGTTATCAGTGAATATTAAGAGACCAACATAGCAGTTCTTCAAAAATTATTCATATTCTCTATTTCTCAATACACATTCATAGTTTCTCCATTCTTGGCTGAAGTTTTGATTTTTAAATTGCAGTTGTGGAAAAATTTCACACTGAATTTTTTAATAGGCACTAAAAATATTATTTTTTGAAAAATTTGAAATTATACTCCAAAACTGAAAGCTCAATTTGGTATAAAATTCACATAAAAAGTATAAAAAAGAAGATGGCCTTTTATAAAGCTATCATCAAGCAGTTTGATACTCCTCTCCCCACAGCAAGCAGGTTTTTTTTTTTTTTAATCTGGTAAAAGAAGTAATGTCAAACGTTTCAAAGAAGCTAATAATATCTTAAGGAGTTCTTGATTTTACATTCGAAATTGTAATTTTTTAAACATTTTATTTCTTCCTAATATTTCACATTGTAGTTTTCACCTGATAAGCTGCTGATATGTGATTCCCATTTATTCCACACCTATGTCTTCTAATTTATCAGAAAAATAATCATAAACAACTTTTCAAAACTTGGCCTCACTAATCATCAGATAGTAAATTAGACTTAAGTCTTTTGTTGTGCTCTGTATAGAAAGGGACACTTTCGATGTAAATTTTACTCAACACCATACTTAATGCGTGCAATATTTAACTCCTAAAAAAATGAAAAAGCAAGTCACTATTATTTCTGCTTCTTACATATTGATTATATTCTAATGCCAGGGAGCTGATTTTAGAAAGGACCTGTGACACATAAGGAATGACAATAGAGCCATGAAAATATTATGTCCTTATGTAACTCATTGCAAAGGTATTCCAATATCAAATATTTCAAAATCATTATTAACAAAGGCAGCCTCATGAGTCAAGTAGAAAATCAAAAGGTGAAGACATAGTTTGTTTGTTAAACAGCTCAATTATATGTTCAAGATAGAAAGTCCAAGTTCACTAACCATAATTTCCAATGAAAATATTGATGGAAGAAGAGGTTAGCTTAGCAAATGCAGAGAGAAGTTGTGACCATACACAATGATGGGCTGATTGGGAGGTAGCATTTGGTAGTGGACTGAGGAAAAGAACCATAAGAAATGGACTCTGTACTCTCTAGTATGTATTCAATACTGCTTCATTTCTCTCAATAATCATTTTAAATATTGACATTGTGACAATATTTCTTGTATCTCTGTTTTTATTGGAAAATTGCTGTTGCTAATTTCATTTAGAGGCATTTGTCTTATGTGTTTGTGTTTATGCAGAGAAATTCTTCACTCAAAATGAACCATAAATTCAAAATGGTCTATAGATTTAACATTAAGCAAGTAGATAAGTTCCTTAAAGATTTTTTGTTTTGTTTTGTTTTGTCTTGCTTGTGACACACTGCTTCTCTGTGTAGCCCTGGCCATCACGATACTCTGTCTGTAGACAAGGCTGCCCTGGAACTGATTTACTGAACTCTGCCTCCTGAGTTCTTGGTTTAAAAGTATGACCCACCACTGCCTGCTAATTTATTGTATGTATGTATGTATGTATGTATGTATGTATGTATGTATGTATNNTATTTATTTATTTATTTATTTATTTCTCATATTGCATCACGACTTTGACCATAGCTTTCCATTCCTCCACTCCTCGCAGTCCCTCCAATCTCTTTCTCTCTCCCCAGAGTCTGTGTGCATCTGAGCAAAGAACAAATCTGAGAAATTGATGTAGCCATGGAACGTTTCTTCTAGTTCAGAGTAAGTGCACAGAAGAAAGTACATTGACTAGACAATGCTGAGGGTGTAAAGGGTGATTTGTGTGACATGGAACACAGACACTGAGATGAAGAAAGCAAGGAATGGACTGCATTATATTCTAGTGCTATCAAAGAGAAAAATGACAGCAATGGCTTCTTCATTTGATGTAAGGACACACAGCAGGGAAGTCGAAGCAAAGGGGGCATATGGGAGACTTTGGTGAAACTGAGTACCGGAAGAAAGTCCTCTGATCTCAGGACCATGAATCCAGCCTCAGATTGTTCTTAATGATCATTAGCAAAAAGCAAGCCATGGCTGTGGTCTAGAAGTTATCTCTGCACAGAGAGGGAGAAGGGAGGGAGAGGGAGAGGGGGGGAAAGGAAGAGAGACAATGTGGGAAGATAGGAAAAGAAAGTAGGACAGGGATTATTTTTAAGGGTGTGGTCACTGGCAAGCTGCTCATGCTCCATGGAAGGCTACATATCCAGTACTATATGAGGAGCACAAGTTGTACAGAATATCATAAAAATAATAGAGGACAAAAAGTTGGGATATCAGGATAATGGGGAAGATCTGGAAGGACTTGGAAATGGAGGTGATTATGACTAAATGTTATTTTGTGAAATTCTCAAAGCACTCATAAAAAAGACTAAAAAAAAATACCACAAAGTTGATTGAAACTTGAGAAACAGGGAGAGAAAAAGGCAGATGTTTAGTGGAAGCACAGCAACACCTGAGAAGAAGCAAGCAGCTGATGTACCTCTTCAGGAATATACAGACACTTAGGGCCATGGATAAATAAATAGAGAAAAGATGCTAGCGAGTGGAATATGCTCTCTCGTATGCAAGTACATTCTAAGATTATCAAAGGCAGATTCTCATTCCAGATGGCAAGCTGTGTCATCTTGGATATATTTCAGGAGGAAAGTAATAGTCATAACTGAAAATGAGAACAGAGCTCACACTCTTCCGCAGTTATCTCTGGTACTCTCTCATTGTAGAAAACATTAGCTCTTTTTGATCTTAACTTGTAAGGGAACCTAGGAGTAAGATAATTTAATTTCTGTGTGTGTGTTTTGAGAAACAAATTCTTAGACGAGAAAGGATTTTGTGTCTTGTCTATTGAGAGAAAAATACTGTGACAGAGTCCCTACTCAGTTTTACTATTACAGTATGAAGGATGACAAGGAATGTTTGTTTGTTTGTTGTTTTGCAGCTGCCCCTGAGCCGAGGTGGTCTAAACAATAGTAATTTTCTACATATAGTTCTAGTACTATCCCACATTAAATTCCTAGTAACAAAGTTCCAGGCCAAAGGTTACCTCCTGTTTTTTTTTTAGATTCTAGCCTTTTACAAGAATATTCACTTGATATAGACTGATGGAGAGATCGCTAATCTCTTTCTACATTTACAAGGAAACAAACGTCATCCTGGACTCTACATCATCTACAACTAATGACTCCTCATAGAGTGGTTATATCATCTCCTCACTGAGGGACAAATTTTCCCAGTGGAAATTTCAGAAAAGCATGATTAGTTCACAGAAATTCTGGAATCAGTAAAGAGCCAACATGTCCTTCTGACACTTTCTGTGCAATATGCAAATGTGTCCATCCAACTTCATTCTTAGAAAGCTTTGCCGATTATCGTTTTGGACCAAGGAAGAAAAATGTTTTCGTGCATAATAAATTGAAAACTGTTCAAATCATGACTGAGAATCCCTGTGGATTTACTATGAGGCTATTAACAGCACAATCCCCAAGTCTGCAAGCCTTGCAAAATGCTATCAGTCTTCCTCCCTTATTTCCCCCACTATAATTCATATTGTATATGCAATATGACACCTACAGGCTTATTTTAACTTTGCAGTGGGTCTGAGTATTGTGGTAAAACCCTTTGTTTCTAATTTGTGCATCAAATTTCCCAATTGATTTTTTGCCCTGGGGCTGCTGAGGTCAACAGCCTCATATACATTTTTTTCCAACACAAAATGCCTAACTTAAACGGAATTTTTATTATGAAATATAAAATATCAAAACCATGTTATATTTTGCTAATATATGTTTAATTAAATGTTTTGTTCTTTATCTTTTTACTAAAATTGCTTTCATATCCTATGAAATTCATTATTGCAAGATATTTAGCACTGGGTATAGAACTACAAAGTATTCAATCAGCATCTCATGATGCATAAAGAAGAGGGTAAAATGATGCCTCTTGTTTAATAAGCATTGCAATTGCAAAATCAAAGTAACCAGAGGAAATGATATACATAGGCTAGAATTCTAATTTATATTATATATGTATGCAAATATTTGTATATATACATATACAAATATGCACACAAATGTACAAATACACACACAAATATGCACACAAATGTACAAATACGCACACACAAACATGGACACAAATGTATAAATACACACATGCAAACATGCACACAAATGTACAAATACACACACAAACATGCACACAAATGTACAAATACAAACACAAAAATACGCACACAAATGTACAAATATACACACATAAACGTGCACAAATGTACAAATACATACAAACAAACATGCACATAAATGTACAAATACACACACATTCTTGGTAGGGAAATGGCAAAATATTGTAGAAATAAAACTATGAGGACATATTACTGCCTTACATCATATTTAAAAATAAAATCAGCACATTACATACATATATTGGTATCTATACATTGTATACATTACACCTATTTAGTAATTAATTTTTGGTTTGTAGGTTTAAGAAGTCTTAGAATATTTTCAACTTTATCATTCATAAAATATGTTTCATATTAAAATTTGTATCTATAAAACTTAAGCAAAGGTAGTTACAATTTTATATAAATATTTAAGGTCATTATTTCATAATTTTTCAGAAAAGTCTTGCAAGTTAGAAGTACAAAAACTGTGTTTATATACTGTACATCAAGGAAAACACAATAATTCAATTCGACCTTATTCTAAAATATAGTTGGTTCTGATAAAGTACGTGTAGTCCAATGAATTCTGACTAATTTCTCAGCAATTATTTCTGAAATGCAACTTGTCTTAGAAGCAGAAGGAGTGAAACACACTTGGCCTTAAGGAGATTTTACTGGGATTACTGGTTTATATGTGGCAATCAAATCTGCCCTTTCTAATACAGTATTTGTTTAAATCTCACTGAGATAAATTGACTGTGCTGATTCTAAATTGAAGATCTATTAAGTAATAAGTACAATGTATTTGCAGTCACCTCTGGGTTACAGACAACATTTACCGCAATATAAAAACAAGTTGACCTAGAAGTAACTGCAAATTGAAATAACGGAGATTTCAGTAATGAAGTCATCTTTATCTCAATATGTGATGCTGTTAAGATTTTTTCAATATTTCTTATTTCTTTATAATGAATGGTGATTGTGCTTTGGAGGAGTAATTCAAGAATAATTTTATTGCACTTCATATAATCCATAAATAATTATAGGCGAATTGTGAAGAACATAGAAATCCAGGTATTCCAATTTCTTGAAGGAATAGTTGGATTAATCACGCTTTTCCTGTTTCTTTTGGTTTCTAATTTGCTGTCAGGGCTAATGAAGGAAATACATTCCTTTGATGCTTACTGTTAGGACACAGGACCTGTGGCATATCAACAGCAATGTTCACTTTAAACACACACACCACACTTTGCCATTATACACTCTGTGAGTACTCCTCTATCCCATACCAATCAGTCCTAGAGACCATGCAAAGTCAGAAGTTCATGTAATGAGAGAAAATGAATCTGAGTCAAATGATGCATGCTCCAAGCATGTACTGAGCTTTATATTTTTCATTGTACATATGAGTTTTATTTTATTTTTCATTTCATCACAGTAACACACCAAGTAATAATTTTTATTAAAACTTATATTAAGAGATATATTTTATGTACAAAGTACTAAAATACAAATAAATCTAAATTTCATTACCATGAACAGCAAAATTTCTTCAGTGATGTGTTGCCAGTGTTCAGCACTGTACCACAGTTTACTTAAGATGAGTGGCTATTAATGTCAATATACAGGGATCAGTATACATGATATGAACTGAGAGGGACAAGAGACATACCACATGTCCTACATATTCTGTTCTGTTTTCTTCTTAACGTGGAATTGAATTAGATGGAGAAAAACAAGTAGTAATGCAGCTCTGTGCTAAATTCTTGGCTGTGAATAAGAATTGAGTATGACAGGTCGACTGGTGAAGAAAATTATTTCGGCCTATAGTGTCAAATGTTAAGCATGATATCAGCTCCTCCCCCAAAACTGCATAACAGTGAGAGACTAAATCTTTATTTACTAGGCTCAGTTTTAAGAAATCTAGATGAATGAAAACACTTAAGAAGAAAAACTAAAACATAGTATGACTTTTATAGATATAGAAAATATAATGAAATTGAATTACACACATTTTCTTCATTCATGTCACCATGTTTCTGTGCGTTTAAATATTTTTGGATGTGTTGACATGTATGTCGCAGTAAATGTGTGTGTATGTATATGAGGACCAGGGATCACATCACTCTCATCCATAAACAATTCTTAACCTTATTTTTTTAGTTGGTATAACTAGCTTACTAACAAAGAAGATAGGTGTCCTGCTGTTGCCACCTCCCAAGCATTGGAATTGCAGGCAAAAGCTAACATCCTGGGCTGTATGCTTGAGTGCTGATGTCTTAACTTGGGTGCGAATGCTGTGAATCTTCAATTATCTTCATAAATCCTATGAGTTGGATTCATTTATATGCAACACCTTTCAGTTAATGAAATTCATCCTAATACTGACTTCAACTTAATAGATTTCAACTTTAATCTAGTCTAGAAGCTACCCACTGTTTTGAGTATATTACAGAATTGCAATTCATTGCCTAAATTTGGAATTTTATCCATAAAATGACACATTTGTTAACCAGATTTGAATCATTTCTCATTAGAAAAGAAGTCAGTTGAGATTCATTACAGACTATTGAAGCATCTCATTTGTTAATATCTCAAAATCCTTTTTTACTATATTAATCTTTTGAAGAAGTCAAAAATCTGAGGTCAATTATATTTATTTTTATCTTTTACTTTTACCAGTAACACTGGGCGCACAGAAGGAAACACTACTTTTCATCAGAATGCTTTATGATTTCCTCCCATATTTCTATAATACATCCAAAGGCAGTGATTTGCAAGAATTTTTATCACAACTGATATAATTTCAAAGTTGTTTTAAAGAAAAAAAAACATTTTCAAGAAGTCCCTATTCATTGATGTTTCTGGAAGAATTAAATAAATTTAAATCACTGCATTCTTCATATTTGCTTTTTATTGCAGAGAGAAAGACATAGATTCACGGCTTTGGCTGCATTTAATTAAAACTTGGTTTTGTTGAAAAAATATGTGTTTCTACGCTGTTTGTTACTATTTGTGTTATTAACCAGAGGAGATTATAACCACTTCTAAGAGGAACAGCAAAAATAGGAGACTCAAGAAGGTGCAAATACCAGCAGATGGCTCTTTCAACCTGGGAGCTGGCAATCAGTGCCACAGAAGCAAAAGCTTTGTAAACATGAAATGGCACAGCTTTCTCTTCCCGATACACAAGCCTGATAATGTACTCCCGCACTTCCATTCACATCTCAGCAGGTCTGCTGCTCTGCAAGACAAACTCTGATGATCTTACAGAAAACAGGAGCATTACCGTGTCTGGGCTGAAAAGGAGGCCAAATTTCCCGCAGCATTTTGCTCACAAGCTGAAGCCAAATGCTCGAGAAAGTGATATGGGCTTAACCATCAGAGATAAGACAATAAGAATGAAGAATCAAATATGCTTTGCTAATATCGTATTATTGTACTGTGAAGTATATTTTACAAACCCTCTGTCTACACCAAGCAAGCATCATAGTCAAGGCTGGAGCTTCCCTGTTTGCAGATCTTACAGCTTACTAACCGCACAGCTGACCCTCTTCCCTTCCCTCATAGAAACACCTAGAGAAATAGATTTTATTAGAAAAATGCAAGGATAAAGTGGAAAAGCAAGGCTTAGCACTTCTGTATATATTGCTATAAGAAGCCCACAGTCCTTTGGTCCACATGGTCTTGGTTTATAGCTTCACTGAACACAGTCCATAAATACACAGAATTGTGTCCATCACACGCAACACCTGTGCTCTGCAGCCTTAAACCATCAGTGGGTGCCTGTCTGTGGGTGCTAAAGAAACCATTTTTATCTAGCATGTCTACTCGTTTCCATGTGACCTTTTGCAAAATTTTGGTGGAAAATATGTGAATGCCACTTTATAATGATCGTTATTTCTTTGTAATGGACAATAAAACATCAGTAAAATATCATCAAATCTTTTAGAAAAATCTGAACATTTTGAGAAGTTTTGAGTTTAAAGTGCATGACTATCACATATTTCTTTTCCTATCTATGGGTGATTGGTGCTGAATTTGTACTTTATAAATATCAATTACATACATGTTTCTTTAATTAGCAGCTATTGAGACTTTGTGGTTATTCTGTTTCTACTGCCCTAGAGGACTCCAATGAAAAAGCAAATGCTAGCTGGGGGAAAGAGCACTGCCTGTGAATGTTGGCTATTTTAAAGTCAAATTATGTCTTATGAAACTATGTTATATGAATAGAAAGTGTTTGTTTACTGTAATCTGTCTGAAAGAAATACATTTTCATGTGGCTCTTAATTATGAAAAACATTGCTTGTATTATATACTTATCATAATCAATATTTTGTGTTCTTTTTTGCCACGATCCCTGAAATCTAAACACAGTTAGTTTGTAAAATCTGCATTAATATTTATGTATTTAAGTACATAAACAGTATTTTATAGACTATAAAGCCAATATTATGTACTTAAACAATTTTAATTATTTTATTTTACAATATATATAGACTTGCCAGACTAATGCATTATAAAATGTAGTTAAACATAGAGTAGACCTGTGACAGTAAAAAAGGAAAAGGATGCACCACTCAGAACGCCAAGTAGAGATGCAATTTAGCCATTGATAGCCTAAGGACTCTTTTCCTTCAGTTAAAATTTAGTGTCATTTTTAGACTGGTGACTTTCCCATGTTCTGAAATCCCACGAATACAGATGTATCCAAGTGAGAATGCAGTTTACAAATCAATGGTTAATACACATGCCATATCACCTCTAATAATCTGTTAGTAGTAACTCTTAGGTGAGACAGAAATGTGAATATAACACTCTCTAATTTACTAAGCGTTTATGTGAGTCTTAAAACATGGTGGTTGGACCTCTGGTCACACGAGACATTGAGGTTTTGCAATAAAGAGAACGCTAGAGAAAACCTGAACTGATCTGGGGCAAGAAAGGAAAGAAGACATGAAGTGGGGGGAAGAAACAAGTCAAGATGAGGAATCTTTATTCTTGGGGAGGAAGCATTGTGATGTTTATGATTTTGTTACATTTCCCAGAGGTAATGTAGGAGACAGAGTGTTTGACAATGCTGCCCAAAAGTAGATCAATATCTTTAAGGGACTTATTTGTGTTCTAAAGAAAATAATTGTGCTACAAACAAACACAGCATGACTTTCTATCTGAGAAATGTAGATTTAAAAAGAAAAAAAAAACAAACGAAAGTTGTGTCTCCATTACATCAAGTGCAAGCTGTGCAAACACCTTGAGTGCCAGTCTCCTTGCTGAGAAACAAGATGCTGTGAGGATTAAAAAGGATCAGATGTTGGAATATTTTTAAACTATCAGGATGTTTAAATGTCTAGATAGATTAATATACTGTTTTCTTTACTGAAGTAGCTTTTACTCAACCCACCTTACCAAGAAGATTGTAGAAAGTAGGTCCTTCAGGGAAAAGAAGAAACAAATTCAATTTCTTTTCAGTGAAAGTCGATTGGAATAAATGTTGGGGAAGAATTTGTGGCACTGTTCGTTCACACTGTTTATCATTTTTATGTAAACTAAGGAAAGTCCTATCTAAGAAGGTGTTTGATGCCTGTGTGTTGAATTTGGGGCAAAACAAACAAACAAACAAACAAATGAAACAAACAACAAGATGTCTTCAGGGCAAAAAAGAATTGATTGATCAATTCATTCTTCCTAGTAATATCTGACAGAGAAAACTGGGAAGAAATTATATTATGTTGAAATAAAACACTAAACAAAGGATTTTATGTGAAGTGGTCCCCGGGTAAATTTCTCCTGCCCAGTTCACAGTTCTGCACTGCTTACTTTTGCAACATAACATTTCTGTTAGAGACTGAATTATCAGACAAAAACAATGATGTGTACTTTGGTACTGGTCTTTTTTAAAATTATGGTCCCTTTAAAACATCAGTAATTCAGTTACTGAACATAATATTAAACTTGTAAGTAATGTAAATAAATAAGCGTTCTCCCTACCACACAAGTGTACGTAAATAAAAGTTTGTGTGACGACAAATTATCTTTCTTACTAAGTGGCAAAGAGGGCAATTATGACTCAAGAAAATTCTGAAACTAAATAGAAATGTGGATAATCAGTTCATCTCTCTCTCTCTCTCTCTCTCTCTCTCTCTCGTGTGTTGTTGTAAATTACAGAGGAAAGAAATTTTCTGTTATTTTGCAACTTCTTCATTATGTTTGCAATAATGACAAAGTTTCCTGTACTGTAATATTGTCATCTTCTCTGTATTCTATAATCTTAAGCATGGTTTTAGTTTTTTTCCAGAAATATGCAATTTAAATGTTCATATTTCATTTGGGAGAATAAATAAGTTGTTAAACATTTAAAAATAAATCTTCCTAAAGAAAATCATATTCTGTGGTGTCTCTTTCTCACTCTGCATTTAGAAAATCTTCATTCAAAATGTCCACTTTAAGCATTTTAAGTGAGGGAGGCTCCTGTACATCAGAATCATCTATAAATGATCATATATATATATATATATATNCATATATATATATATATATTTGAATATGTATATATGAATGTTTAAATTCATGCATTGAAAATTTATTTCTTTTTCATTGTGATAGAAACTTCTGCCACTTAAATATTTATCTGAAGAAAAATGACTCTTGCTGATGATTTTCCCTGCATTTCGAGGTTCTTAGAGCTCATTCTTCGTGTCATAGCCAGAGCATGCTTCTAAATCTAGAGAATGCCTTCTGTAGTAACCTCATACCGCAGATGCCTTCAAAGTTCCCCTAAAGCCCTTTAAAGTCTCTTTGGACACTCTATAGAAACAAAAAAGGGAACTCCAAACTTACTGTAGAGCCATAACACACTCCAAATAAGCAAAGTGTTCTTGAAAATGAAGACAAGCAATACACAAAACGTACCTCTCTTTCTGATATTTAGACAACCTATAAAGTTTCAGTAATTAAGAAGTATGTTATCAATGCAATGGCAAAATTTCATCAAATAAGTGAAACACTTCTCAGGAACTTAAACTGTCATCTTATTTTTGACTCTATGTTCATTCTGTGAAGAAAATTAAAGGCTAGACTCATTTACAAATGGTGTCAGGGGACATTAAACATCTACGAATATGGATATGAATTTGTCAGTCTGTAAGTCCTGTCTCTAATTGAACTATACTTACTTCCTCTGCTTGTAATGACATTATATGATACAGCTGTGTCATGCTGAGGTTCAGTGAGGTGATGGAAGCAGTGGTGTGTCATAGTGACCACATGACATCCACTTCAACACAAGAACTGTGGTCACACAATGGGTATGTCAAAACTGGAACTGTCGCTACCTGGCTAGTGAGTGGGAAAGGGTAAGTATCATGGCTGTAATGTGCTAAATAATATTGGAGTCCTAGGACTGATGCATGATGTCTCGGGATTCAGATAGAATTACACACAATGAAAAACTTAATAACTATGGAGCTTTCCTATAGATAGTTTCAGTCTTCTTGGAGTGTAGGCTATTAATTAGTGAAAAAAGAGATGGGCTAAAAGCCAACAGCTGTATGGGGTATCCAAAGTAGTACAACCACAGAGACACAAATATAGTAGTTGCTAATACCCAGGAGAAAAGCTAACATGTGCTCAATTGGTATGAAAATTATGAAGCTACACGTGTAGTAAATGCTCTATTATGCGTTTGAAATGTTCGGGAAGCCACTTATCACATTGTATGGATGTTTATATGCTTCATTATCAAAGAATAAGCAACATTCATCATAGAAATCTTCTTTTTAAAGAAGTGTGTTTAAAAAAATAAAATACCTGAATAAAAAGAAATTTGACACGAGCTAAAGAGCAGTGATTTATGGAAGTTTAACCTCTCCTTGAGAAGTATTGCTTTTCCCTCACTCTGTTCATCACTGCCCCCTTCAGTCACTACTAGATCATAGCAGTGTGATTTTTTTTCTTCAAAGCAAATTCCAACAAGTAAAATCCAACAACATTCCATCTATAACTGAAATGCTAATTTTTGAGACAAGGCACTCCTCACTCTGTGCCTTTAGACAGTATCATTAATCTTTGCCTCAATATCCTTCAATTCTTAGTGACAAAAACCCTCTTACCCATCACGTAAGCATATTCTAAGAGTACAAATAAAAGGTGATATGGAACAGTATCTTTGAAACATTATACAAACACATGATACAATTGCTTTTAGGTAAAGTTGGCTAAAATATTTCTAAACTATAAAGGAACTGCATCAAGAAAGAACAGTCACAGAAACTTAAGTCTAGATTGCCTACGGTATGTAAAATGCCCTGTTGTCAACCACCAACAGGCAACCAGGCTTGTTGTACAGTGACCAGGCTTGTTTGTACAGTTCAGAGGTGTTCTCATGAGTTCCGTGGTATGAGTCATCTGACTGACAACCACATACTGATGATTCAGATCCTTCACATACTTAAGAGGATTTCATCACCCACACTTGTCTCCATGCCCAACACAAATCCAAACATTTTCCTTCCGGGAATAGGTCGGTTTTCAATTTAACATTTTATTAACTTGTAAGACCAAAATATCAGGAGAAAAATGATGACTAATCAGAAATTCTGTTACTAAGCTTATTAGTAATTGTTCTTATATCAATAGAGTCACATCAAGACATTTTGAGGAAATATCGCATCTTAGAAAAATAGATGTTCTGGCCACTTAAAAGATTTATTTGTTACATGAGAGCTTTGCTCCCAATCCACATGTCTATAAAAATATGATGGAAAATTTCCAGGATATCTGCCCATTAAAATCAGAATCATTAAATCTTCACTCAGACTCTAACTCCTCTGGTCAATTATGACTTTTGATCATATTTAACAACAACCATCTACCCCAAGTCTGTTAGCTGTATGCAGACACTTGAGAAAAGCTTAAATAATAATATTTCAATGCTAAAGTTTGACAAAGTCTGTAGAGCTCAATGTATATATAACATGGACAGATTCAAGCATTTTTATTATGTGACATATGAATCAGAAGACTTTATAGTAGATTTTATGAAGTAGAGATAAGCGTGAGAAACAGGAATGAATGAAGGAAAGGGAAAAGGAGGAAATGGAGAGAGATATACTGTTTATGTGATTATGAGTTTCAGGAAAAACTTAATTCCACATGCCTAGGTTGAGGGCAAAAGCATAGCAAGCACAGAGTTGATTAATATCTGCATTCAAGTAAGGTGATAAAATTTACAAAAATTCAATTTTCTTTTATAACATTTATTATTGCACACCTTACGTTTTCATACTTCTGAATAGTTTTATCTCACACTATATTTAACTCGCTATGAAATTATAAAAGAGCAGAGGCAGTGCCCACAGGCAACACTTTCTTCTACCATAGGCATTATTTTATAACTCACAGATCTCCTGCAGCCATAAGTCAGTGCTGAAATTCTATCATTAAGAAAATCCATAACAGTTTTGAATTCCCCTCATATTTGAAATATCTCAAACATGAATCATTCTTTGTTGAAGATAGTTTCAAAAACCACTCATTGAGCTATGTTGAATTGTGCCCTCAGACACTCTCAACAGTGTTTGCCTTTGGGGTGAGACCATAAGTTCATACCCTACGTCTGGGACAATCCACATGCTAACCTCATCTTTATTCTTCTAGGTTGTTCTGTCCATAAGCACTGCTCTGCTATCTACTTCTTTCATGATGTTGCTGCCTCATGCTTTATTCATGCAAACATATGCCCACAATGCTACCAAATTCAGACTTAGGATTAAAATGCTTCATTCCTTTCCTTATTTTTGTTTTTCTTTTTAATATTTATTTTCCCTAGATGCACTTCTTATATTTATGTCATTTCCTACCTTGTAATGTTCTATTTCTGTTAATATTTTATTACAGGTAAATTCTGTTCTGAATCACAATTTTTTTCCTTTTTGACATTGTTTTTACACATAACATTTTCATGAAATAAAGAATTATACATTATTGTCATGGATATTTCCGTATAAGTGTTTGTGTACTTCATTCTTGTCTGAAAACAATCCTGCACTAATCATCCCTTTCACCTGTTCTATAAGATTCTTTCTCTCAATCTATGCATTCTTCTTAAGACGTAGCTGTTTTACCACCATTCAATGTTGGTGTGAAATATTTCTTTAATCATTTAAAGTTGTGCTACTTTTGTTTTGTCGCAAAATACTACTTTAACAATATAGAGGTGTGTTATATTTGTTTATGCTGCATTTGTATAATTATGTAAAGATTTGTTACTGTTTCATCCTGCCTACCTAAGGCACCTGATTGGTCTAATAAAATGTTGAACGCCCAATAGATAGGCAATAAAGGGATAGGAGGGGCTGGCGAGCAGAAAGAATAAATTGGAGGAGGAAAGTAGTCTTATGAAGAGTGGAGAGAATGAGAGGAGAATCCTAGGAAGAAAGAGGAAGACACCCAGGGCTAGGAAGGCAGCTGCCAGACAGACAGATTTGGAGTAGGACATACAGAATGACAAAAAGGTAAAAAGCTATGAGGCAAAATGCAGATGAAGAAAAATAATATGTTAAGGGAAAAAATAGCTAGCCAGAAATGAGCATAAACTAAGTCCAGGCATTCTTTGTTACGATTTGGCGTGTTAATCATGGATATTTTATATAACTGTCTGAAAACTTTTACATCTATTCCTTTACAACTTGACCCTAGGACCTTTGTAACTTTTTCCCCTGTAGTTTTTATTCACTATTTTATTTCATCCTATCATATATGCTCCTCTGTAGGGAATCTGTGTCTTGCAAATTTCATACATAATCCACGTGTACTAGATCTATGCAAATATGTTTATCTGTCAGAGAGTTTTCAGTCTATTAGTGGAGCTACCCTTTAGGGCTGTGTCTTGCACTACTGGACCAATGTTCTCCCATGATTTTGTCCCTTTCTTTGCCTGCTGACATCAGTGGTCTCTTTCCTTTCAACCCAGTTAACTGGGCTTGCATTTACCCATGTGTAGAAAATATGTTGAAATAGAATGGTAATAGTTTAAACATACAAACACAAAAATTGCACCCTTACAAGGATTTTGTTCTGATTAGATAGTAGGTGTGCTTTGGATACAGAACATTTTTTTTTTTTGTACAATTCGGAATGATAGTATTTCCTTCCCCACCGAATGCACCAGGGATTTATCCTCTATCTAGACTAAGAAAACATGAAGTTCTTTAGGATAAAGCTCAGGAATAATGTGAACCTTTTATCTTTAGCCCTAGGGTACTATCATGACTATACCTTGCTAGATATAGACACCAGAAACCCAAGATACTATTGCAGCACTGACGTAGTTCTGTGAGGGTAAGGCTGCGTCAGAGCCAGTTCTACAGAAGCAGCTTTCAGCTGTGCGTCTCCGAACAGAAATGTTCTCTGACCTCAATTTCCTGACGGATCTGCCCAGTTATTAATTTTCAGTGTGTTCAGCTATTTCTGCTTGTGTATATGACTGATGGCTTGCAACTTCTTGACGTGTCAGAGTTGAAACTGAAAATAACCTTGTGGGAATGCATTAAGTTAACTATATTACCTTCTAAAATGCCTTTCTCTCAAACTTTCAAAAAGCTGGAGTTCTTATCTAATGCAGGCTTTCTCTTTCTTTTTGAGCCGTGACAACCTCCTGCCACTTACTTGGATGCCACAGATCAGTGTCACCAGACATTTTTCTGGGCTTGCCACGTGTTCTTTCGCAGCCAAACTCCCACGCAGCTTCCATTTCCAGCTGTACCTTGTAATTTACTCTGAATTTCCAGGAAGAAATCTTGAATTGCATGAATGCTAATCTCGATGTGCATAGTGTTCAGCGCTCCTCGTGAGTAACATTAGACTTATTTTTATACACAAGTCTCCTAAATAGAACTTGCTCCTTGAAAACAGAAAATCATATCTGTGTATTCAGCAGACATTTTAATAATTGCCCGTGACAGCTGATTGAATTGACTCGGCAGTACTACTGGAATTGATATAGAATAATACCACAAAGAAGATCAGTAAAGCAAATACTAAAATGGGATTTTATTTGTTGGCGTTCAACTGATGTTTACATATGTCTTTTGAAAGAGAATCAATTGTTATTGCAGGAAAATTAAAATCAAATAGAGAACCTGAGACACCCCTGGAAACTGTAAGCTGGGAGGACATTGAACACCAGGTTTCAATCACATCTGCCTCAAAAGAAACATTAGATTCTGCCTAAATGTACCACTTATTCAGTGAATAATAAAATATCACCAAGCCCAAGCTCAAAATATGCTGATGCTTACAAGCTGAGTTTCTTACTCTCTTTAAACTGGATTGTTGTGTTCCGACAGTTTGTAAACAGTGTCATTTCATCTCTTCCCTTCCATCTGGAAGGCCGTATTTGTTCCTGGCTCTCCTTCTCCCTTCACTTTCTGAGTACTTTCTTTGAGTACCACACCTCTCTCTTACTCCAGGGTTAACTACACTGTCTGCATCAGTGTTTGACTACTGTTTAGATCTCCTTCCCATGTGGGATTTTACCTTTGTATGTAAAATAAATCAGAAAAAAACCCAAAGGATGTACATCTCTGAATAAGCTTCAACTTTCCATCAGAATCAGAGTTCTTGTAGTTCTAAACAAATTGGTTTTAAAATAAATTGTAAAATAATTTCATATGATTTTGGTGGAATCATTGATATTAAATTTACGCAAAGTTGAGATTGATCACACCCTAAGATACTTCTCTCATTCTTTTTAAGGTTGTAAAGGAATTGTTTTGTCCCCACTCCACAACTGTGATGATGTAATCTCAACATTTGCATTTGTTTTGTCCACACTGTTGTATGAAGTCATTGTTGTAAGTAGTGACCCTCTGTTACTGACTTTTTACAATATTATGATGTACTCAACAGAAGGGACAACTAAGCTTCTTCTTAGTCATACCCATTAAAGGGTAAACTGTCAAGCAGCAGACCATTTTTATAAAGTGAAACACTCAAAGTAAGTTAATGCAACAATCCTTAATATAAAAAATCTTACTGTTTTTTAGTCCACAATTCTCTGTAATTCTTTTAAAAAGGAAGAAATATGTCATTGTTGACTATGTCTATTTTACACTTAGTTCTGACTTTTAATATTACAGCTACTTGAAGAAGCCAATCACAATTTTGTAAGATGAGGTGTTCACCGTTTCATATGTGAAAGGATCACTGCCAGGAAAGTGTCCCTGTATGAAACCTATGGTCACCACCGCTGTTTAAAGCTTTGCGTTAAGGAGCCATCTTGGTCAACACCACTGTTTACAAGCCTGTTGCTTTGCATTAAAGAACCATCTTGGTCACCACCACTGTTTACAAGCCTATTGCTTTGCATTAAGGAGCCATCTTGGTCACTTCTTCTAAAGGTTCTTTTCTACAGAGTTCAGTCCAGTTTTGCTGTATGTAATTTCCCTTTTTTTCCGTTCTGATTTGGGCCAGTAGTCTATAACACCTCACTGCTGTGCCCTCTTTGTACCCACCATTTGCGCCTTTGTTCCTCTTTTCATGTCGGGACTCAGCCAGTTCTCTCCAGCAACTTTCTTTGGATGATCTCCAAGAAGTCCCCCACCCTGAAACCCTCTCAACCTGATGGTCTCAAATCTTTCTTCCTAGAACTGACTCCTACACACTTTAGATGTGCAAACCTAATATGCTAGCTAACATCTTTATTTGCGTTTCTAACAGGCATCTGACACACCACATGGAAAAATAAGTGTTACAAGGTGAGAAGTCTCACACTGAGTTTCCAAATTCTCAATGATCCTTTTTCATTCAAACGTCAAATAGAAGATGATCTTGCTTGAACTCTTACCTTACCACCTAGAGGTGATACTTTCCTTTTTTTCTTTTTTCTTTCTTTGTTTTACAAGACAAGGTTTCTTGTTTCTCTCTCGCGCTCTCTTTTTTTTTCCTGCACTAGCTTGGCCGATTAGCTTATTTTTTTAATTAANTCCCAATTCCCTCCCCTCCCCCTCCCCCTCCATTTCCAGTCCTAAGAGCAGTCAGGGTTACTTGCCCTGTGGGAAGACCAAGGTCCTCCCCCCCTCCATCGAGGTCTAGGACGGTGAGCATCCAAACAGACCAGGCTCCCACACAGCCAGTACATGCAGTAGAATCAAAACCCAGATCCATTGTTTCTCTGTGTTGCTTTTCGGTACCTGTCCTAGAACTTGTTCTTGTAGACCTTGCTGGCCTCGAACCCACAGAGATCCTCGCTTGCCACCACTTTCCAGCTTAGGTGGTGCTTCTTAAGGAATGTGGATCATGGTAAGCTGCGTTTTACCCAGGGCTATTGCTCACTGTCTAGACTTTTGAGTGTATCTCATTAGCATTTTGCTAAATGAGGATTCTTTTCTGTCGTCATTCACGGGACAAAAAAAATGTTCAGTTCCTAAATACAGTGACTCCACACTTGCTCATTTGGAATTTATTCTATTTTTTGTTATTGTATTGCTATCTGTCATTTTAACACATACCAATAAAATTGAAGCTTCCTGAAGACAACTTTTCTAATAAACATTTACTCCATCAACAAAACTTATTAATACTTAATATATTACAACTACAAATAACAAAGTATAGCTAGTTAGTTAGACATATGTTTATAGTACCCAAATGACTGCATAATAGCAATAAATAAATAATTAATTGGAACTTTTTCTAAAGCATTCCTTGAAATTGTTAAGTAATACTATTATAACTTCATATATTTTCTTTTTGATAATATATTTTAGATGAATTAGACTAATATTCCTTTTGAAAATAATGTAGTCAAGAAAAATATTTTCCAAGATTTTCACATAGATACACTTCTATATCTTAGATTTCCAATTATTTTAATTGCTTTTTTGAGAAAATGCTGAAATTAGTGTTTATGTTTTTAATTTCAAAAAGAATGAATTCATTTTCATGGAACATATGTCTGATAAACTATTGTAATGGAGTTTATGATAATGTTTAGGATTTGTCTAGCTAAAGAAAAACATAATTTTGAGAACACTGCCAAAGGGCAAATTCTACTCATTCATTTTCAGTTTTAAGAGATCTGATTAAAATACATCTGCAAAATTTATCATGTGAGTTTAATTTCCATATGTTGCATATTTAATAAAATCTTTTTGAAAAATTCTCAGGGATGTGGTATTACAGCATTTCCATACTTTCTGCTTTAAATGTTTGGTGTATGCATACAAATGAATAAAATTATCACTTACACAAAGGCTTCAAATAGTTCTGAAGCAGAAGCCTGATTGCATTTGTGCCCTACAGCTCTTCAAAAATTGTGATTAGATTGCTATTAACAATAAGAAAAAATACGAAACTAAGTAAAAAATAAAAATACAGACAATGATGCAAATATAGTATGGACTTTTAATATGCACTTGTATCTATTTTAAATTCAGAAATTAAAAAAATTGATCTTATAGTAACTATTAGGATACCCTGCACTTAATAAAGACAATATGCATTTTATTTAATCATGAAAATTGAACATTTGTTAAACTTTTTTGGACTTTTAATTTCTTCTTCCTTCAACAACATTTATACAAGTAGGTTTTTTTTTTTTGAAGCTAGTCCCAGAAAGAACATGCTTTCTAAAAACTTCATTTATTGCTAGTGTGTGGATGATGTGTTTCAGGTGTGAGAATGCTGTCACACATGTGCCATGTCATGTGTGTGGAAGTCAGAATACAGTGCTGCAGAATCCATTCCCTCCTTCAGTGTTCAAGTGCCTTCCAGGAGCTAATTCAGTTTCTCAGACCTTTATCGATATCACCTTTATCTACTGAATCTCCTTGCTGTTCCTCGAACATGTTTCGGTAATTTGTTAGGAGAATTTGTATTCTGATGAGATAACGACCAGGAAGATTTCAAGAAAAATACATAATAAGTATCATGTAGCAAGAACACTTCTTGTTTTTAGCAAAAGAATATCACTGTCAAAATATTGTGGGTGACCAAGATCAACCATAACTGCTTTCAGGGTTTGGGGAGTCTTTGTCACCCCCTCCAGGACGGACATGATCAGAATCAAGTAGTCAATTATAGCCCTATTTTCTCATCGTTGTTCCATCAATTGTTCTTGGGTTTTTATATGAAATGCAATAAGTGAACAAAGAATCCAAAAGCAAGAGGAGGTTATGGTGCAGAGGAAGCGAAAACTGCAAATCACTGAGCAGCATGTAGCCCCGTTTCCTGTCTCCCTCTCCGGACTCCTTTACCTTCTTTCGCTTTCTGAGCCAATGGTTCTCAATCTTCCCACTCTGTGACCCGTTCATACAGTTCCTCCTGTGTGGTGACCCCCAGCCATAGAATTACTTTCGATGCTACTTCATGAGTGTAATTTTGCTACTGTTATGAATCAAAATATAAATATCTGTGTTTTCCGATGGTCTTAGGTGATCCTTGTGAAAACGTCATTTGACCTCACAAAGGAATTGCAACCCGCAAGTTGAGGACCTCTGCTCTAAGAAGATGATTAACATTTTCATATGTCACCAAAACTGGTGAATTTAAGCAAACCTTTAGTAACTCACTCTAATATCTTAGATATTGAGAGAGAAATTATTTTACTCCATAAACCAATAAAACAAGTTTTGCTCTATAATCTAGTTGGGTTTTATGCTCTGTTTAAAAATCTTATCATTGTTAATAAACAAAAAACTCTGTTAAATAAACAAAGCTCACATCTTACTCAATATTGTGTTTCAGATCACCCAGACTCTAAATTTTTCCATCTAACTGACCTCTCTCACTGTGGCTATACTGATAGACATCAGTCATGAAGTGAGACAAGAAATCAGCACTGTAGTTGAAAACTGACTACTTCTGGCATCTCAGAAAAAAATTTAAGGCTATCCTCCATTCTAGCTACCAATTCATAATTTATGCAATCTGATGTTTAGAGTTCTCTAATGATCCTATTATTTAATCACATGCACAGAGACACACACCCAAATAAACACACATTCTTATACATATACACACTCATACACATGCACCTATGTTATTTAAAACACTAACAATGATAATAATTATATCTTAATTGGGAAAACATTTGTTTATTTTTCTTCCTAAATCAAATGTCTATGTGAATTATTGCTTATTTTTTCCAGTTCTATCCCAATTTCAACAAACATTTCTCCATTCTCCCTGACACTATCATTTTAATTTTTCTCATATGCTCCAGAGACTCTTTTCTATATGATTTTACCTATGAAACTCTGAAGAGGAACACAAATTTTTCAACGTGCTAATTTAACAATGAAGAGATTAGAGCACTGCAATTTTTAATCATGTTTCATTCGTCCTTACTGACTTCAATATGGATCTTCCAAACAAAATTTCTTTTTCTTCACCATCCTTGGAATCTCTTTTTTGTGCCTTTCTACCTCTCTCCAACATACTTTCACTTTTTGATTCCTATTCCACATAAATAAAATATATTTGTCCTCAAAATATCTTTCCCCTGTGGTGGCCTCATTTCTACTTTGATGGCCCATTCCTATGTGTAACCCCCTCTTATGCTTATAAACAAACACACTGAAGACTTGGATCTTCACACTTGGAGTTTTTACTTTCTCAGTCTTATTTGCTTTGTTTATCGTGTAACTTTCCAGAAACATTCATTTTCTTGCAGATTTCATGATTTCCTGTCTCTGTAAGCTGAATAAAACTCAACTAGGCTTGAATGCTACAATTTCATTGTTCATCTGTTGATGGATATCTATGCTGGTTCAATTCCCTTGCTATTATGAATAAAACAGCCATAAATATGAATATGCAAGAATTTCAAGAATGGAGCCAGGAGGTGGTGGTATATGTCTTTAATCCCAGCACTTGGGAGGCAAAGGCAGACAGATCTTTATGAGTTCGAGGCCAGTCTGGTCTACAAGAGCTAGTTTCAGGACAGGCTCCAAAGCTACAGAGAAACCCTGTCTCAATAAACCCAAAAAAAAAATCAAGAATGTCAAATTTAAGATATAAAGTCTTTTGGGTATATGCCAAGGAGTCAATGGGTCATGTGCATCCTTTTCTTGCAATGATATATACCCCTTCACTTATTGAGGCAAGCTTGGATAAAATTTGAAAATTCTCAGTATAAACTTACCTTGCACTTAGATCAATTTTTTTTCAGTGCAAATCATTCACTTCCTACTAGAACTAAGCAATGCTTAATGGATCTATTTGTCCTTGTTATTCTTAACTGTTAATGAGATACATCATCGAGTCAGGCACCAGTGGACACAGTCTCAATGAAGTAGGATAGTTCATAGATCCCTTTGGCCTATGGCCATTCAATAAGGGATTTCCAAGGTTGTCTGTGTATAAAAGACAGAGCCCTACTCCCTGTGAAGATGTTCTATATTACGTAAGGAAACTATGTAAGTATGTGCTTTCAAACCTGCAAATGATTACTTCTTGGCAGTGAAGAGGTAATGGAATAGTTGGTCAAATAAGAAGCAGGGCTACCTTGATTTCTTCAACGATAGATGAACTAACTCTTCAGTCACTTTTGGGCAAAGAACTTTATCACAACAGCAGCAATGAAATTAGAACAGGAAGTTCAGTTTTACTGAAATTAATCTGGCTCTGTGACTCTGTATGGTTTGAAACTATTTTGTGGGGAGATTGTGAATTTGAAACTTTGAGCTAGAAAAGTCCCTGAGTAATCAGCAGCTTAATGAGCCATTCTTGTGAGGGCATAGAATACAGTAATTCTTAGAGGAATGCAGACTTTGAAGGCATGTCTTATGAGGTTACAGGGGAGGCAAGGCCTTAATTAAGAATGGCTGCGAACAGAACATCTAACAAAAGCTTACTAGCTATCAGAAGCTCACTTTCATGTTGTTACTTAAGGGAGTTCAATAGACTCTCAAAACAATACTGGATACTGCTGTTGTCCTTGGTTACCTCCCAGATATATAACTGAAGTCCTCATTGTGGAAGGCATGATGTACTTTGCACACAGGACTCAGAGGTTACAGGCTGGATCAGACCCAAAAGCGTGAGGACTAGCTTGAAGGTGCTATGCACTCTTCCAAAGAAAAACAACCAACAGCCTTACCCAGCTGTGATGCTCATTAACTACAACAATGACCAGCATTGCGAGGTAATTTTGTGAGTATAGTCGTGGCATCTATATGATGATAATAACCAACAGCTCTCTAATAGTTCTTAAGTCAATAAAAGAAAAACTGGTTGTTATTAGAAACCTAGCCAAATTATGAGGGCTAATGAAGTCATGAATCTTAGTCTGTCCATCCACTTTTCTAAGCTGGCATAATTCCCAATTGCATTCTAAGTACTTATACCCATAGTTAGTTTTAGCTCTCACTTATTCTGAAAGAATCTTATTTTATGAAATATACGGAGACTCTTAAAGACTCATAGCATAGAAAACTCTTTGTGGAATGCTCAACCAAAGTGTAACATTTACAATGCAACTCCTGGCCCTAAAGCCCAGGGAACATTATGGAAAAGAGAGTGGAAAGATTGTAAGACAGAAGACCCGGAACCCTGCTGTAATATTGTATCTCCTGGAAATGAAAATGCAGCTTCACCCATGATACCTCAATAATATGGTTGCCCAAACATGACCCGAACGTGAATGTCTCCAATAGACATGCAAAAATGGAAAGAATACTTTCAAGTCTCCACCCATAGACAAATAATTATAGAAAACTAAGGAATGCCGAGAGTGGAAGAATTTCCTAGTGCAAGATCCCTAATTGACTATCTAATAACATTTCATCTAATAACATCCCTGAAATTATGTGCATACAATTACCAGTAAATAAAATAACAACTTGTATTTATGTATTTATGATTATGATGGCTAAAGATATGTGTGTGCTGATCAGATGGGGTTGAAGATACAGCTGTGATTAATAAGAGATCAGCTAAGGGGATGATATCTTCAATGCCTCATTGGAACTATAAATAAATAATTACTTAGGACTAGCACATAAAGGCTGCAGCCTAAGGCAGCCAAATTTGCCTTTTAAGCTCTCAACAAAGCTCGGTTATTCTTATCTAAAAATCATCCACATGGTGTTGATTTGTACAGTTGAGGGGATTCTGGAGTTTCCCTTAGGTCAGCCTCTTTGTGACAGTCTCAGAGACTTCCTGATGAAAATTCTTGAGTAGCCATTGAGAAAGAAGTCTTGATTGCTGTGGATCTCCCCAGGACATTGGAGATTCCAGGATCCTAAGACATTTGCGTGAGAGAGCAAAAATTATAAAGTGGAACTCTTCTGAGATTACAAGACAAGTTCTCTGCTATAGAGGACATTGCTGGATGAAGTGAGGCCATTGGACAAGAAAGGCAGCATCCTAGCTGTTATTAGCTGTCAATTAAATAACCCTATATTCATCTGGAAAATATTCTTAATGCTGTGTTACCTTGACAGTTGGGAATTGAAGCTTGTATCCGACAGTCGCTGACATCATTGCATTATTAATTGTTCCTGAACTTTATGAGAGAGCAAGAAGATCATGAGCTGGAGAGCAAGAAAACAGCAATTTCCCCATGCACTTTCTGCTTCCAATTTATGCTGTATTTCCTGCCAAGGATGCTCCCAATGACGGACTGTCACTTGGAAGTTATAAGTCAAATAAATCCCTTTCTCAACTAAATTTATTTATGTCAGAGTGCTTTATCCCAACAACAGAGTAAAACTATGACACTATTTAAGTGACTTTTTAAAAACCCCTTTTTTACTTGATTTTTTAGGAGCATCTAGAAATCTGTTTGTGGTATGGACATTCCAAGCCTGAACTTGTTTGACATTGTTCTTTGTTGGCTTTATGTTTTATTTGGTCATTCCTGAGATGTTATGAAGGATAAGAAAGTGAGTAGAGAAAACTGCATGAGTGGCAACTTTTGTACACTTTCATTATAAGACATATGATTCATATAAATGTAAAGTGATGGATGGTTAGTGTCAAATCTACACAGCATACATTGCATTGTCCATGCCATCCCACACTTCCTTTTTCATTCTCAGTCATAAGGACACATTATTTATGGCTATTCTGCAATGGTTGGGAAATTTTGAGGAATTTGAAAAGGAATCTGTGCAACATTGGCTATGACGACACTGTGAATATCATCCACATTTCCTTAAGTAACAATTTTTTGGTTTGTGGGAAAGTTTGTCTCCAGATACAATAAAAATTTATTCAAGGAAGAGAAGAATAAAGAACATTAGGAAAATATATATAAGATAAAAAACTGCAGGCTTTTGTTTAAACACATTTTATTTTCATTCCTATTACTTTTATGTAAAACTTACATTTTACACCCATGGAATTTTAAGCAAGTAATCAATCATATACTATAACTTCTTGAGAAACTAGATAAATGGGGTGGTTCTATCCTAAACATTTCACAATTTTTAATGTGGTAGTTTCATGTTAAAATCTAATCTCTTTTAATTAGGACTATATGTTTTCAATATAATTTTGGCTGACTTTCATAAGAACTGGGTTAAAGTAATTGCATGCAAAGTACATAGAAAAGAGGCATTGTATTACTTCATATTCTGAATCAAGGGAGCAGACTAATATGATACATCTCACCTGACATTGTAATAAATCATCATAATATTGTTAATTTGAAGTTATTATAAAAAGTAATATATACTTAAAACAGGAAACTTGCCACTTAAAAATAAAACAGCTTTACAATAATAAATTGTATGATGGTCTCAAAGAAGCACAAGAGAGGATAAATCATCAAATGAATATCTCTGCTAGAAGGGAGTAGGGGAGCCATTACTGGGCAGATGAAACTCATTATGAAGTATAGATTGTTGTTGTTGCTGTTGTTTTCATTTTCTGGATTGTGCATACAATAGTAACATAAATATCTCCTTTCCCTTTAAGAATTCATATGGTCAATCACGGTTGTAAGTACCTTTCTTTACAAAGAAAAAGAAACTTACATATAACATCAAAAACTTCTATAGAAACTAACAAACATCTGACTTTCAACTACATTGAATCCTGAAATGTAATTTTAATTTGGTTGTGCTTTGGATTTTGATAGTGGAACGATTTCCTGTGTTTTATGTCCTTACAATTTGTCTCTTTTTTTGTGGTGATCCTTTCCTAACTTGAAGTGAACAGGTTCTGTACATAAGTATGAAAAAGTCTCCATATATTTTCACAACTTTTGAAATATAGTATTCTGTAATGACTAATAATATAATAAGTATACTGTTAAATGCTTCAAGAAGAAATACCCCTTTAGATACAATGGATCACATAACCTTACTGTTAATAATTAATAGTTCTGGGTATCAATTATTAACAACTTTTTAAATAGCATTTGAGTCTATACACAGGCTAGTAAGTACACTGTGATCTGCTATTAAAATATTCAAATAATTCTTACTACAACTATGCTACTGTCTATTGAATATTAGAATCAAATTCACCTTAATGGAAAAGAACTCTGGAATACATAAGAAATCTTACAAATAAGAAAGGTGTCTAATTAAGACACTAGGAGGACATAAGCCCCACTTGGACATCATACTCTCAATATTAGCATCATACGACCACTCTATTGTCTGTTATATTGCATATGTTTACAGTCTAATATTAGAAGTAAATTAAATTTCTTGGAGTTTTGGAACACTTTCTTTGAGGACATAAAGATTAAATTTCTCTCTCATGGACACAGAGTGAGTATTGCTTTTGCAGCTGGTTAATCACCATAATCTATTACCCAATCACAATTCCCACAAAAATTAAAAAGCTTGTTAAAAGTAGATAAGACATTATCTCCTTGCGGAAGGGTGCTTCTTAGTCTCTGAAAAAAATTACACCGCTGAAAATTTCTTATAAATTAAATTGAATGTAAAAAATGTAGTTAATACAGACAAGACAGTTTTGTAGATTATACTGAGCTGGGACTCTAGGATATCTCTGTTATCTCAGCTGGAGATTTCTGCTTTCAAGGTTAAGATTGTATGCAGTTGTAGCTCCTTAAGGGCTCATTAATTTTGCTTAGAGAAAAGTTTCATTTTCACCAACTTCTGAGGAGCCAACAGTTAGTTGCACATGTTATGTATAATTCTTTTATTGAAAACAGGAGGTGAAATGTTTTAAACAGGTGTTTATAGGCAGATATTTTTCAAGTTATTTCAGGGTTTTGGATGTCAAGATGTGTTCTGTAATTTTTTGATTCTCTAAATAACTAATTTACTTACATTAAGTAATTAAAATTATGTATATATATGTATATACACACACACACANATATATATATATATAATTTCCTTCTTTGGTTTTTCTGTTACTTAAAGTTCTAATAAAAGTGTCTGAGAAATGTAGTCAACAAGAACTACAAAAATAACTAAAATTTTACAAAATAATAATAATAATAATAGTAAAATTACCTGTAAATTTTTGTGGTTTATTTTCATTTATAGAGACAGCACACTTTTATTAATCCTAACATTAATGAAAAGTTACTGAGAAGCCACAAATATTTTTGGAGATCAATGGCAAAAGTATCCGGACTGGTGGATTACTCATTTTGAATTATTTTATTTCAGGCCTTTTGGCTTTAACAGTTGAATGAGTTTTAATAAAAGATGATCGTGTGTAAATAGAAAAATAGAACATCCACACATTGATAAGTGTTCCCTGGGTTTCTTAGGAAGACTATCACTCATATATATTTTTAAGAGAATCTTAGGTTGAAAGATTAGGTTAGTTCTGAAAGTAAACCTTTCTCCTACTTCTAATTCTCTAAACTTAGGCTTGCTTCTGCTCCTTTACTGAAAGTTTCTACCGCACAATTGTAAATTAAATAGAAGTAATCCTTTTTCTTCAGTTTTGTTTACAATCATGAAGTTAACTCATGTTAACTTCAATGCAGATAGATTTAAAGAAGATGAAGATTGAAGGGGGAGGGGAGAGGCAGGGAGGGGAGAAGAGAAAAATGTAGAGCTCAATAAATATCAATAAAAATCATATTATTGTTTAAAAGGTCACTGTTAATGTCTGTGATCCCATAGATTGACTAGACTCACTTCTGAGTGGGCTTTCTGAATGCGTGCAGTCAGTAATTACTTGACTGAGAGGATGATGTCTACATTCCATTGGTTCTTTGTGTGTTTACTTCTCATAATCCCAAGGCCTTGCGCAGTCATTTTTCACATAGAAACTCATTTTCAAAGACCACATTCCTGCAAGATAATCACCCATCTGTACATGGTCATCAGATATATAGCACACAACATTATCAGGCTGTATAAAGTAACTGGACAAAGGACGGATATAAGAGACATGTTTCTTTGATGTGAGACTAGAGAGTCAGGTTTGGGGGTAGGTAGGACTAGTGTGTGTGTCTATAGCATTCTGATTAATTTGTTTTCTGTTGTCATTTTTCCTTTGTCTGCCTTACAAATGAAAAAGATGAAGTAGTTAACTTTTATGAAGTTTTTAAAAAAAATTCAAGTTTTCTTGTGCGTCTTAGTTAATCTTTTTTATCTATGTACATGTTTTATTTGTGTGAGAACTATTTTTATGTATTTATTTATTTTCTGGTAACCAGTTTTCTATGGAATATATACATATGCATTTTTAAGGCATGTAATTATTTCACCATTACCTCTGTATTCACTTTTGCCAAGAGTACAGAGAACTTTCAACTCTCAATTTTAGAATATTCTGAAGCAATACATCTTCAGGGCTCAGAGATGAAAATATATTAAAGTACAATTCATATGTTAATTTGAAAGATTTTTTCCCTTTATATCTAATTCTTTATATTAGGTAAGATGACTTTCCTTAGACCAGAACAGCATGACAGAAATTGGCCTTTCATTTAATGTCTTCTCATATTGAAGTTACGGTCATTGGGCATATCAAAAGTATTTAGAATTTCCACCCCCAGGTTTCACAAGTACCGGAAGCTTATAAAAATCAAAGTCAATTTGCGCATGTCAAACTTTACAATGCCCACAAGACAGAATGCTGGATACGCTTGACTAGCCTTACTATTCTTCTTTCTGGCCTTAAATTATTTTTTCCTCATAACTCCTTATTTTCATGAGAAGTCACTGATGCAATCGTGGTGACAGTTTTCTTTGTTTAATTTTTAAAGTACTTTAGCAGCTTTCAGCAGGAAGTTGATAATTCTGTATAGTTCATCTTCATGCTAGAATCAGACAGATTACTTCATCATTTGAAAAGTTCCTCAAATACTTTTTTCATTTTTTAAATGATTATAAGCACAGTAAAGACAGATAATCTATCCATGAGTAGATCTAATTCTTATGAGGATATTTTATTTTATTGTTTTATCACATCATTTTGTATTTAAATAACAATATCTAAGTACACTTTTGTTTTATACTGCACATTTGTAAACATTGAAACTGTGGAGATATTCTTCCAATGCTATAATTGACTTATTATTCCTACAACTATCAAAAGTATCTAATATTGTAAAATATCATATTCATGCTAAAATTTCTTCAGGATCTATACATGATATTTTAATTTAGTGGTTATTCAAGTTTGTGTCTATATCTACATAAATGTATGCTATGTCTCTAGAGTCATTTTAATCTATAATTGGTTTTAGTCAATATTCTTGTTAAATAATATGAGATATTTTCTATGTAAAGTTTGCAGTTATTGTCCAAATACTTTTAGGCATCTCTACATGTGTTTCTGTCAGCTAATATAAAGGCTAACAAAATGAATTTTCAATGCCAGCCTTAGATGATTCTCTTCTTTGATAGCATGGTCCTGAAATGATGAAATGTCATTCTGCTGAAGAAAATTACTAGTGAGCAAAGAATGAGAAAAGCAAAGTACATGTCTGAAAGGTACAATATCAAATAGAACAAAGAAATTAAGAAAACAACAATAAGTCAGTGTCTGAAATTTTCTAAATATACTACTTGGCAAATACGAATAACAGCAAGACCCAAATCCAGAACTTAGCACTTTCCCATATCAGACATCAATCTAATTTATAATGTAAAGGTTTATGCTATCATGTGTGAAGCTTTCCAAGCTGTGTATCTGTCAGACAACAGTAGTGGCTATCTATTCATTTTAATTTATTCATAAAATGTGTGCAGTATACAAAGGATATTCACTCATGATCCCAAGTTCTTATTTGTTGCAACTGATTCATTTATTTCTAGATACCCTAATTAGACATTAAAGTAAGGATGTCCTCCCTTCCAGCCTTGCAGTGTTGGAGTGCAGTTACTCGTCATCATGCCTGCCCTGTGCTATTGTTTATTGAATTCAAGGAAGATGTTCACACACGAAAATCAATAGACCAATAGGTTGAACTTCTATTGAGATCTTAAACATTGAGGAATTTAAAGAAGGCTGTACAGGTACTTGGTGGTGCTACAGGACTATTGCGTGAGAAGATGCAAAGATGTGCATTTTAGTTGAAAAGAGCAGGCTTTTGAAAATGTGTTTTTGAATGATACACTATTCCTCCAATGTTTACTAGCATCATAATTTTCACAATTTTCTCTTTCAGTATGCTTCATATCTAGTGGAAAAACCTAATTAGAGTTGATTGAGTAATTTGAATAATAACAGAGTAATTCTTAAAGAATACAGCAAAAATTTACACTATATTCCTAACATGATTTTCCAATATATTTAAGAACAATTATTTCAGAACCAGACAAACTTAAATGATTTACCTATTTCATAAAAATATGATTTAATCAAGGTTGAACTAATATATAAGAACAATATTTCCATAATCTAATTTTGTTTTTAGCTTCAAGAATACAACATAAAATCCACAGGCCTCACTCTCCTTCATTCTACCCATGTCTGAGCATTTATTGAAAAATTAACACAGTGAGTAATTCATTTATAAATTACCTCTATCTATATCTCGTAAATGAATTGTAATTTGAAAAATTAAGAGTTTCTTCAGACAGTTTAAGTCTATAATGAGATAGGAATTTTGACTAGAAGAAATTGTGTTAGGAAAATATCAAAGATATTAAAATAGTGAAATTTAAAAAAATATATTATTTAATTTTCTCATTGGTTTTCTCATTGAGAAAATATGTATGACATGATATCCAAGAAGCAGAAGCCCGAAGAAATATTTATTTTGTCTTACACTTTCAGGAAATACACGGCACCAAAAGCAAAAGGGAGCTGGACACATGTTTCAACAGTGAGGAAGTCTGGATGGATGGGTGCTGGTTCAGACAATGCTACACTTGCTTTTTGCTCTCAATTCTCTTGAAGGCAATGAAATGAGGAATTCCAAATAAAAGGACTACCATTTTACTCTTCAGTTAAATCTTCCAAGGCAGACCTTCCAGATAGAGCTAGAGATTGGTGCCTATGGAATTCTACAACTAGTTAACACAAGGAAGGAATTTACTAAGAAAATTTAGTTTGTTACCGGTATGCCTGGGTAAGCAGCATTGAACTGTTACCACTGCTATGGCCAATAATGGAAGATAAGGAAGTGATAATAAGACATTCATTTGATTAGAATGGGACACCACCTCAAAGGACAACCATGAGGCTGTTACAGAAGATACTGATCTTATTTCACTGCATTGTTTGATTATCTCTGGCCAGGGCACCAATTGTGTTAGGCCAACAAAATGCACACCAAGGATATAATGTACAGATACTTTAGTTCTGTGGATTAGACTGCTAAGTTTAAGAAAGTGGAGTGTAAATATGCAAGGACCAAGAATAAAACTTGACTGAAAGATTTTTTCAAAAGAAGGAATGAAGTCATGATGAGTGAATGAGTAGCTTCATAACAGATCTCCTTAAAAGAATATATAATATATATATTACTTGCTAGTGAGGTCAGCCAAATTCCATTTTAAATAATGATACTTAAATTGCTTCACTCTCCAAGAACTGATACCATTAAATTGCTATAAGGATATTATTTTCAATGGTATTTGTCAATGAAATTAGGATGCTTTAAATTAGAACTCAATGATGCATTTTTACATACATATAAATATTATTGAACTTTATTCCGATTGGGCCTGTAAATACTGCTTCAACTTGCCTAATTTTAATATCTCTAGTACATTTTAAAATAAATATTCTAGTTACTCTTTGAATAAAGCTTAAAAGGAAGGAAGAAATGAAATAAACATGTGTGTGTGTGTGATGTTGAAAATTGTATCCAAAATTTAACAGGATGTAATGATTTACTTAAGTAAAGAATGATTTCATATACATACATGGTATCATTTCTGTAAGAGGCAGATGTAATATCACTTCCATGTGAATAAATCAAATATCTGCAAAATAGTTATAAGATCTAGAATAAAGTGTAAAGCACAATTAAACTTCAATAATTAACATTGGTACATGATTTTACTAAAGCATTTACAAGTAGAAAGGTATTTTAGATATCAGTTTTAAATGATGGAGTTATTAAATAACATGAAAGATTATTGGGATGTCCAGTAAATATTCCCAAAATTAAAATTGGGATAATATTCTGGTAATTTGATCATAATTTACATAACCTGTGTTTTTGTCAATAAAATAGCTTCTCAAGTGGCAGTGATAATCACTATCTTTCTGACTCACCTTGAGGCTACTTTCTACATTGAATCATGTAAACAAAATGGAGTTAAGTGATACTTTATGTGTGCAAATTATTTGGACTAATTTAAAAGTCTTGGATAGTCTTAAAACTTACTTGCCCCTTGCATTTACAAAATCAATTCTATGCAATACTAAATATTATACAAAAAGTGAGATAACACCATATATCCTTATTCTTAAGAAGACTAATTTCAGATTTATTACATTTTTAATTGGAGAAAGTACATAGAGAACAGAATAAGTCAGTATTTTAAAATCTAGAAGCATTGAAGGAGAGGTGCTCATATTAAATTTACTGCTTTTTCCTCAATATTATTATAATATTACTTAAAATTTAAATTATATGCTAGCATATGTCCCTTTATAATCAATCATCTTTTTAAATAGATATAACAAATTCAGCTTGTAATAATTAATTAAAATTCAATTATTTTCTTCAATTGCATTTTAGTGGTACAATTTTTGGTAAGAATGGTTTTGAGAATTTGGAATAGCTCAACTTTTCAAGAAAAATATATAAGCATTTGTGTTTGTTACAGTGTTTCTAGAAAAGTCAACTGAGTTTATTGTATCCATAGAGCAGAAGTGTTTGTTAACCACAGTATACTAGCAAAACAGATAACCACTACACTATAACATGTTCTTTCTGGAAAATACCAGTGAGTTTTTGTTAAACACTTGGATCCAAACAGCACAGATTAACATTTCTAAATCTTAGATATTTTAGGAGGCATTCATTGCCATTCTTTGTAGTAAACATTATTGTACATTTCTCTCTACAATATTCTTGTTTTTCCTGAAATGCTAAACTTCTTTGAGATAACAGGGAATATTTTTAACCATGGTGTGTATAGCTTACAATATTGCAATGCTTTTATGTTTTGTTTTATAAACAGTCTTGCAGTCTTCTTAATTAACATGACTGCCTCTTAAATAGAGCTTATTACAGTATTTTGTTTTCATGTAACCACAGCGGTGAAAAAGGCTAATAGGGAGGCAGAAGAAAAGGAAGGGATGTATGAAGGAAGTCACATATGAAACAGTGTAGGGAGAATATTGTCCTTTAAAGATGTGGTCGTTGTCAGGGAGTATGGTCAAGCAAAGATAGGTGGAATAGTCGGAATAAAAAAGTGCTTCTCTTTTTTTAATTGATATTTTTTGAGCTCTACATTTTTTCTCTGCTCCCCTCCCTATCTCTCCCCTCCTCTTCAGCCCTCTCCTATGGTCCCCATGATTCCAATTTACTCAGGAGATCTTTTCATTTTCTACTTCCCATGTAGATTAGACCCATGTATGTCTCTCTTATGGTCATCATTGTTCTCTAAGTTTTCTGAGATTGTGATTTGTAGGCTGACTTTCTTTGCTTTATGTTTAAAATCCACTTATGAGTGAGCATATGTGATAACTGTCTTTCTGTGTCTGGGTTACCTCACTCAATATGATGTTTTCTAGCTTCACCCATTTGCCTGCAAATTTCAAGATGTCATTATTTTTCTTAGCTGCGTAGTACTCCATTGTGTAAATGTACCACATTTTCCTTATCTATTCTTCAGTGGAGGGGCATTTAGGTACAAAGGTCCAAGACTTATACTGTTTGTTACGACGATATTTGTAAGTTGAGCACTTGTCCTTGTGGAACAATTGAGCATCCATTGGATATATACCCAAAAGTGGTATTACTGGGCCTTGAGGAAGGTTGTTTCCTAATTTTCTGAGAAATCTCAATACTGATATTTAAAGTGGATATACCACATTATACTCCTACCAGCAATGCAGAAGTTGTCATCAGTGTTTTTGATCTTGGCCATTCTTACAGGTATAAAACAGAATCTCAGAGTTGTTTAGATTTGCATTTCTCTGATGAAAAGAAAATAAAAGCCCTTCTCTTAACCCTTTTCTCTGAAATATGGGAACCTGAAATGGTGTGAGACAAATGTCTATATTCTTTTAATTATATTTTAAATAAACGCTGGTTGGCCAGTAACCAGGCAGGAAGTATAGGCTGGACAATCAGACAGGAAGTAGAGGTGGGTCAAGGAGAACAGGAGAATTCTGGGAAGAAGGAAGCCCATTCTTTGGCAGTCCTGACCAATCACAGAAGAAGCAAGGTGTGACTGCCTTGCTGAAAAAGGTACTGAGCCATGTGGCTAACATAGATAAGAATTATGGTTTGATATAGGTTGTAAAAGCTAATAAGAAGCCTGAGCTAATGGGCCAATCAGTTTATGATTAATGTAGACCTCTNAGTAGAGGTGGGTCAAGGAGAACAGGAGAATTCTGGGAAGAAGGAAGCCCATTCTTTGGCAGTCCTGACCAATCACAGAAGAAGCAAGGTGTGACTGCCTTGCTGAAAAAGGTACTGAGCCATGTGGCTAACATAGATAAGAATTATGGTTTGATATAGGTTGTAAAAGCTAATAAGAAGCCTGAGCTAATGGGCCAATCAGTTTATGATTAATGTAGACCTCTGTGTGATTTCTTTGAGACTAAACAGTTGGGGGACTGGGCAGGACAGAAACTTCAGACTACACTGAAAGTATAGGAAATTTATAACTGAAGATTCAATAAGCTTATGATAGATTTGATAAGTCACAGACATTTTAATGAATATAAATAACATAATTTTGTGGTAATTCACAGTGAGAACCACAACTTGACAGTATGTAGAAAGTGAATGTATTTGTAGCACTGAGCCTTAAATAAAGTGCCTTTATAAACACCTCCCCTTAAGTCTCAGGGATCTATGCAGAAAGATACAGAAATATTCTAAATGCAAGAGATGATGAATGCCTCTAAAGAGACATTAGAGAAATAACAGTAGTGGTGAAGATATATACTCCAGATACTAACACAACTGGAAAGCGTCTCACCTCTAACCAAAACACAAACAAGCAAACAAAATCTGACAATAACACCCCCAAAACTGTTTGTACTTAATACCTACTGGCAAGTGGAAAATCAACTTTCTTCAATTTAGTGTAACTGAGTATAACAACCACAGTTCATGGTAGACCTCACTCCCTGGAGTAAGTAGTTGACAAGTCTCTCTCTCTCTCTCTCTCTCTCTCTCAGCTGAAGTCTCTTCTCATTTCTAGTAATAAAATATATAAATTTGGTAATAATGGAAAAATCCAGGGGCCCCACCTCCTTATTTGCTTGCTTTATGGGCAGAAGTCCTTAAAATCAATCTTCTATATTCTCTTCCTACTACTTGCATCCTCACATTATACAATGTCCTGGTCCTATGCTCTAGCCTCCATTATTCTTGCTTAGCTTTCAGCCCTTTTCACTTGACAAATCCCACAATCCTTTAAAAAATAAACCCAAGGGTGCTACCAGAATATAAACAAATTACAACTTTTTAAAAAATATAGTGCTCAATCTAAAATTCATTTTTATGTTTTGCATTTTAATTTTCTTCAATAATTTATTTTTAATTTTCTGTAATTTAGATTTGTGATGTTTTTACATGTCTTTTGTCATTTTCCATATTTCTTTTAGCTCATTTTAACATTTTTTAGTTCATCAAGTTTATGGTGTGCTATATATGTATGTCTAATATTCTTCAACTGTGGGGATATTACAGTTTACAGATTACATGCCCTTTATTTCCTATGATTTCAAAGGTAAATCACAGTAACTTTCCATGACTCATTTTACAGGAATTTTCCTTTTTTTGTTTTAATCGACATTAAAATAGTAGGATCCAGCTTTCTGAGGTTCAAATCTGCCATTTCTGACATATTTTCTCATTATCCTACCCAATTCATTGATATTCTCTTCATGCTTTTAACTTGGGATTGCAAGTTGGTTTATGAGTCTCCAGGGTTCATAACACAGAAACTTGGACAGCTTCAGTGTTGTTGACCTTCCTGTATCCTGTTCTAGATATTTGATAATTGGCGTCTTTAATTTCAACTAACTCCCATGATGGCCAATTTCAGAGTCATCGTCAGGCTGGTTGATGAATTTAACCACTGAACACAAGATGCTGGCTCTTGGTGTTCTGTTTCTCAGGATCACCACATAGCTTTACTTAAGAATAGTTTTGATATTAATGCTAAATAGTTCATTTACATTTTAGGTTTGAAGAATGTGATTTGTCTCCTAGCATTGTGGGGATGTTATTTTGTTTACTGTCTAGTTTGTTTTTCCTGTCTTCCAAACTGTTCTTCTTAAATAAGAGTTTCTTCAAATAAATAATAACACTAACAATAAAATATTCCTGAAGTTGTTCTGCAGATAATATTTAAATAATTTTAAAAATAAAATCTAGCAAGGTACTCTCAAAGTTATTTCAAGTTCCAAGAGGGATATAAGTATAAACATAAATCTTACAGTAAAGCAGTAAAGAAATACAGTTAAATCACTCATTCTGTTTATGTATCATACATGTTGACACTGTAAATGAGTCTTAAAGAAATTATAAACAGTCAATTTTAAAGATAATGAATAATCTCTTTATAAATTTGGTAATGCTATTTATTAAATAACAAAGATGATAATACAAACAGAAATTAACATAACAGTTAAATAGATATCTGAGTTTTGAATTTAACAACTGAGCTTATACTTAAGTAAGGTGCTCAAATATATTTTGTTGTATGTTTGTGATGAAATTTCTGGGATAGTCAGGCCTCATGAATAAAACAAATTTCAACTTTTCAAGATTTTACAAGCCATGAAGCTTTCAGTTCACAGTAAATTTTTTCCTCCCATCTAAACAATGATCTCTTTTCTAAGACAAAGTTTCCCTTTGTATCCATGGCTGTCCTGAAACCTGCTCTATAGAATAGACTGACATTAAACTCCAAGATCCACACACCTCTAACTCCCCAGATGGATTTGGTCATGATATGAGAAGGAATAAATAATAATTTAAATGAATAGAAACATAAATGGTCGAGCAAATGGAGAAATAGAGAAAGAGGAGAATGAGGATGAGAAGGAAGAGAAAGAGGAAAAGAGGAAGGGAGCAGGAGGAGAAAGGGGAGAAAGGCTAGATTGTAGAAGAGTAAAAGAAAAATATGAAAGAGTATGCTCCAGTGCTACAATAAAACAATGTGACACTGTGCATAATGGCTAACAATGCAACATAAGGAATTCTGTCCTTAATTAACAGTAAAAAGTGTTCCAATCATCAAGAAATAACTATACCATTTTCAGTAAGATGTATGTATCTGAGATTTACTCTCTTCTGTAATTTCAATTTTTATGTGAAAAAGTAGAAGAAAAATTTCTAGAGAGCAAAGAAATCTAGTGAGAGATTTCAAGGGAAAGAAAGTGGAGTTTTGGGAGAAGAAGGGGATAAGGTAATATGCAAACCATATCTTATGTAGTTGTTTAACATATCTGTGTGGAATTTAGACTTGATCATAATACATATAATGAAGGGAGTAAAGTAGCTGGGGTGATGACCACAAGTCATTTTGGAGTTTCTAATGCCTTACAAATTTCTTTACATTTGCATATTAGGAGGAAATTGCTTTTATGGCTTGATCCTGACAGTTTAAAAATGTATAGCATTCTAGTTCACACATCTTCCCATTTTCTCCACAATGCTAGTCACCTGGATAATTCAAGGATAAACTTAAAGTTTTATGATGAGCATAGAACTCCTACAGCCCATGTTATTAATATCAACTCTTCAAGGACTCTTCAAGATTGCAAAATACATAGGTATTGCCTTAAGTTAGTGAAGACTGGAAGTTATTTTCTGTTCAAATAATGAGTGACAAATATAAGGAGTTTTCAAAATAAGTAACTTTATCAATATTTGCTTACAGTATCTCATATTTAATAATAAAAATTTTATTGACTTCATCTCAATCAACTTTTCTCTCTCTAATTGACCATCCCAGTTAGCTTCTATTTATTTACTTATTTTTTGTTTGCTTATTTGGTCATTCTTGGTACTAAGAAATTGATAGTCTAATTAAATGGAAGAAATATGTCATTAGGTACTGTTGCTACTCCAGAAATTTTATAGATCATTCCTTTTTTTCTAAAAAAAAAATTCTCCTCTCTTGTTTTTCCTGGGGATTCAAAGGTTCTGTAAAATACACATGAATGTCTCACAAACTCCATATAGATACTTCCAAGAGTGTAATGGGAGAAGCAACTGAAGTGAAGTATCTGACCTCTCACAGTGAAGAAGCTTTCCCTGTCCAGAAAGTTAAGTTAGATGCAATTTTCTTTTTCCTTTGGCCATGAACTCTAAACAAAGCTCTCTGTGGCCAAAATCCTGCTGTATTTCAGAAAGGAATTTATGCTATAGGTTTCCCATCCTTCTGACTTGTCAGCTACAGATCTGGGTATTTCTCATGTTGCAAGATCACAAACATCTGTGTTGACTAGAGTTTCTACTGCTGTGAAGAGACTATAAACAGAGCAACTTTTGTAAAGAAAAAACATTTAACTGAGTGGAAGGTTACAGTTCAGACGTTCAATCAATTACCATGGTGGGGAACTTGGCAGCAGGCAGGCAGACATAGTGCTGGAGCTTAAAGTGCTATATGTCTTACAGGCAGCAGGAAGTGTACTATCTCATTGTGTGTAGCTTGAGCATATATGAACCTTTAAAGTCTGTCTCCACAATGAAATACTTCCTCCAACAAGAACATACCTGTAAGTGTATCATACCCATACCAACAAAGCCACACCTCCAAATAGTCCCATCCCTTTTGGGGGATGATTTTCTTTCAAAACACTACAAGATCCCAATTAGTCTCTCCAGACTCTTTCATCTGTTTCTGAGAGTCAACACTAAATCACCATTCCTTGTATCCTTGGTGTTATTTACCTTTCCTCTAATATCTGATTTCAGATAAACTAACTAGGCCTTTATAAATTCCAATTGAAGCAGCCAGAAAAAAAAAACATTTAAATACCTAGAGCAGGTGTGAGACAAAACCTTTTTCCAATTATTAGTTTAAGCAGACTTCCTCCAGTTTTTTCTAAAGTAGTAAGTGTCCTGCTTTATTAACAAAGCAGGTGGCAAATGACTCCTGGGAAATTTGTAACATCAAGGTGTGCAGGCAATATTAATGCTTTCCTCTGCATTATGAGTCCCATTCCAAAGCATTTCTATATGGATTTGAGTCACAGCATAACTAGAGGGCTGACAGAGCAGACACTGTCACCCTTCACAGATGAGACAATACATTGCAGAGAGAAAGTAAGTGTCAGAATGAAAATTTCAAAAAGGGTCTTCGGTGCAATTTCATGGTTATGTTTGGACATGGCTCTGTGCTAATGAAATCTTTCAGGAAGAAATTGATTGTCCTCAAAAATAAAATGGACAAGACAGATGTATCTGGCATGTGCTCCAGGACTAGCTGGGATGGTTTAAATTTAAACAAAGAGTTACATGGAATATAACTCTAGTGAGTAGTAGGAAGTAATTGCAAAGTAATATTTGATGTATGCATTTGCAAAAAAAAATCTGCATTTAAGCAAACATTTAAATGGAAAACAAATAATGTTAACAGTAGAAGAGGTAGTCATTTACATTTGCAAAGCACCTGCTAAGTATAAAGAAACTTGCAGTAATTTTCTAGATTCCTAAAAATAATATTCATGAAAACTATTCTAACTCACTTAGCAGTGTTGAAGAAAGTGAGACAAAGATTAAATGAGAGTAAGACTAATTATGTTTCAAATTTGTATTTACTTTTGGAAAAATTATGATTATTGTATTATTTTAATATTATTGCTACCCTTTCTTCTCAACATTTTCATTCCTTATACACTCCCTTTACTCCCTCTCCAATTATTGATCTCTTCTTTAAGAATTGCAGTTACACAACAAACAGGCAACTATTTGTATTTTTAAAATAGCCTTTTGAATCGATTTAGTATTGCTTAAGTATGCATGTGCTTAAGATTATTCCAAATGAAGAAAATAATTGACTGTGTCATGTACAACTCCAACTGATATTTCTACAACAGAATCTCTATACCTGAGGAATTAGAAACACTAAAGAAGAAAGGTTAGAAAGGCTGAAAGATCCAGCTACCAGAATGTTTGCTGGGAGAGAATATCTTTTATATATGACAGGAAAGCTACATCTATGGAAACTCAAAAATACAGGTGTCCAAACAAAATTTAAATAGCGATGAGACCAGTTGGCATGCCAGTGTGGATAAGGGAAATCTCAAAAGACTACAGGATGATGAGCTTCAAGCAATTAATGGCTAGAATGCTCAGTTTCTGTGGCAGTAGGGTGTTCTTCTCCATACTTGATTGTTCTTGTAGATTTTCCTGTACAAGTGGGCAACAATAAGTAGATACACATATGATATTAAATAATAATTGTAATATTCACATGATGAAATACACATTTCTTGAGAAATATGGGGAGAGTTCTAAGAGCTACAAACGCAAGACAGATATAAGTTTGGCATGGCTAAAAAGCGAATTTAATACATACGTGGCACTAACTGCCTAGAAAATTTAGGAAACAAAAAGGGATCTCAATTTTTGGAAACTTTCTTTAGTATGATTTACCCTGGGAAAGGCCAACCTTTCTCTCAAAAGAAATTATTTTCCTATAGTTCTTTATCTATGGGTATGGCTCTATACAGTCCCCTGCTTCTTCGTTACCATATGTATTGACATTGTTATTGTTCAGGTCTTGTTTAGGCAAAATAACTAGAACACCGATGGCATAGAACTTACTGGCATTTGGAAGCTAGACTGCAGGGACAAGGCTTTTAGTCTACTTAGCTCATCGATCCCCTGTGTCCTTGTAAGTGGAATCTTTAGTAAAAGGAATTAATCTGTAACCTCTGTAGGGAAACCAAGGGCAAAACAATAACCTAATTTATTTGGGAGTTACTTGGACTACAATGACAAACAAGTGAAACCAAGATTTCTTAAGTTTAGCATAGGGTATTTGTTTGATAGAATGTGATTCTCATGGGGAATATTGTTAGGTCAAGTCGAATAGCCTATTCTAAAATGATATATATTTACATATATGTAATTATTTATTTTTACATATTTAATTACATATGTGCAATTACATATATGTAAATATTTTAGTTATTTATATATATGTAAATATAAAGTAACATTTCCTCGACAGTTTATCAAAAGACTTAATTAGTTTCCTTCTTCATCCTCCTTCTGTATTGACTTCTTACCTCTCATTCAGAGTCTCCTCCCATGGCCCTCTTCATATCATCTCTCTCCCTGCTATTTCCCTCAAGTCAAACACCTTTGTTTCCTTATATTTTTCTGATTCCTGTTGTTACTCCATACTGTATATTCCCCTTTGACGATTGGTAGCTAGGACTCACAGATGAGAGAGAATATATGGCATTTGTCTTTCTGGTTGCATGTTATTTGATTTAATATTCTACTTTCTAGTTACACCACTTTGTCTAAAAATTTTCATGATTTAGTTTTAGTTGCAGATAATATTTTTTTGGTTTTTTGAGACAGGGTTTCTCTGTAGTTTTGGAGCCTCGGATAATAATATTAAATATGTACATGTAGTATATGACGATTATCTATTCATTTGTTGATGGATATTTAATTGGGTTACATATACTAGCTATTATGAATAAGGTGGCAATGAAGTGGTGAACAAGTTTATTCAGAGTAAGATGTTCAGTCCTTGGTTATATGGCAAGGAATGGTATAGCTGGGTTATATGGTGGATTTATTTTTATCTTTGTGAGAATCCCCCATACTGATTTCTACTCTGCATTCTGAGCAACAGAGAGTAGTGGTTTTCCTTTCCACACATCATCACCTGCATTTATTGTCAGTTCTTTAGTTGATCTTTACAGCTCTGATTAGAATGACATGGAGATTCAAAGTTGTTTTAATTTCCATTTTCCTCATTCCTAAATATCATGAACATTCATTAAAATACTTGCCATCTTTAATTTTTCTATTGAGAAAATTTTTCTGATCTCTAGCATATTTATTAATTTTGTCACTTGTTTTGAGGGTTTGTTTGCTTTTTCAGTTCTTTGCATATTCTAGATTATTTTTCTGTCACTCTGTGGGTTTCTTCTTCATTTCACTCTTTTCTTAGCGATACAGGAACATATTAGTATTTTAGGGCCCTATTTGTCAATTGTCAGCCTTAATTACTGTGATGGAGTCCAGCTCAGATCTTCCTTTCTTATCCTTACGTTTACTAGGATACTGCCTTTTTTTTCTTCTAACAGTTTTAGTATTTCAGGTTTCAAATTCACATCTGTAATCTCCTTGGAGGTAATATTTGTGTTGTACAATAAACATGGGTTTACAAACATTCTTATGCATGTAAATTGTGCTTTTTGTCAACATTTTTTGAAAGATGTTGTCTTTTCTCCAGTGTAATCCTTTCTTCTTTGGGGTCAGTTATGTCTATGGGATAAAGTTATATCTCATGTCTGGGGCTTCTATTTTGTTTTAAAAAGTCTTTGACAAAAATATAACATATTTTAGACAAAAATCCAACATATTTTCATGATCAATGTACTAGAGATTGTAGGATTAGAGGTGAAATATCTTAACATAATACAATATATATATATAACAAACTCACAAACAACATATTACTAGATGGAGAAATATTTGAAGCAATCCCATCAAAATCATGAATGTAACAGGCTTTGATCTATCTCTATCAATTTTCATTATAGTGTTGGAATCACTGACTAGAACAATAAAGCAAGAAAAAGAAATTAATGGGCGGGCACACATAGGAAAGGAGCCAACTTATTCATATGTTTAGATGAGACAATATGATATATAACATTATCCAAAATATGGCTATAACACTTCTAGAAGCAATTAACAAACCAGAAAAGTGAAAGGACACAAAGTCAACCTACCAGAATTTACCTTTCTATACACCATCAAAAACATGTTGAGAAAAAGTATGTTGATATACTCCCATTTATAGTATTATCAAAGACAATAAAAACACCTTGGACTAAGGAAGATGAAACATAACTAAGGAGATGAAAGGACTCTACAATGAAAATGTCAAGTATTTGAAGAATTTAAAAAATGGAAACCAACATTTTTCATGAATAACTATAACTAATATTTTAAAAATGAACATCTTTCTAAAAGCAGTTTACATACTCAATCTGACATGATTAAAAGACCAATGCATGCTTCACAGAAATAGAACATAACCCAAAACTCATCAGAAGTCAGATTAATTTTGGCTAGCCAATTCAATCCCAAGACAGAACAGCACTGGTGGGTTGGAGATGAGGCAGCCAGAGGCCCTCAGGAAACACCAATGACCAATTTGTGTTGGAATGTCTTTAGAACTGAGAAATAGTTGTGTTTCCCATGACACTCAAGTGTCACTTAGGTCACCATGTAAAGTAAAGGTACTCAAAATAAAAAGATGCTGTGTTGATTGGGGAGACCACAGGGTATGGAGACACATTGCCAGAGTTATGTCAAGTTCTCGTGATTGGTCTTTTGGAATTCTTATCTGTAATATCAGAATAATAAGAATAATCATATTAACTAATTAATATGCCTATTCTCAATTAAAGACAGGCTTATGCTTTTCCGACAATTAAAATGGTTACCATTTACAAAGTACTCCAAAATAATGCCTCACATGGAACAGTCAGTTTTAGGTACTGCTATCATAGCTATTGTTTATACTGATGGGAAGCAATATCTACTTAGCAGTCAAAATAGCCTTGATTCATATACACAGACCCCTGAAAATATGCTCACAAGTTCTGTTTCCAAGTAAGTTTTATGTAGACTGAATGAAATAATTTAGTTGAGGGAAGTGGTCGTGTCATATTCAATGGACAATTATATAGGTAATTTAATAATATTACAACTTTGGTATTGTGTATTCTTTTAATTTATTCCATCTTAGTTTTGTGAAGACTTGTCAAAGATAACTTGAAAATTATAGAAAAGGAAAATAAGAAGAAAAAAGAAATGGTGAAAATAAAGTATTTTTCTTTCTCTTTCTGTGTGTGTATGTATGTGTGGTGTGATATGTTATTGTTTGTGTGTGTGTGTATGTGTCTGTCATCAAGTGGTGCTGTGTATAGTGTTAAGTGGTCTGTGTATGTGTGTTATGTGATGTGGAGTGTGTGTGATGTGATATGGTGTGGTATATATTTGTATGTATATGTGTATGTGTGGTCTGGTATATGTATGTGTGTGTATGTGTGGTGCGGTATCTGTGTGTGAGTTGTGATACAGTGTGGTACATGTGAGTGTACATATTTTTATGAACAAGTACAATTATATGTAAATGGGTTTAGACTCCAGGGAAACATACTGCATACCTTTCTCATTTGTGAATCACTTATTTTATTGTCTCTCATTAAACATGGAGCTTACTGATTCAGATATATTTTGCTAATAAGCAAGACCCAGGGGTTATTTTCCTACTGCTGGTAATACAAGTATATATACAGCAACAACCAGTTTACTATTGATTTGTAAAATGATCTCATGTGTTACCTGTGATAGAGATCATCTTATCTGGTTCCAACATCCCCCTTATTTTAAAAATATTATCACATTATTTACAGATTCAATTGCATATACTATTCTCTTAAATCAGACTTTTCGTTCTTGTCTTCAAATAATCTTAGTACTGTTGCATGCACTAAATTGAATCTCTATAACTATTAAGCAAATAGATGAGCAAATAAAGCTATAAGCTGTATGATTCATTTCACATAAGACATATGGTTGTTCTGAATAATATTGATTTTCTCTAATAAATCTCCTACATAAATGTCAACAATTATTATGAGATATTAAAATGACATTAAGATATATAAACTTCATAGTAACCAAATATTTTCTTCCTTCAGTGACATTGGGAAACAGAAGCTGCTTTAAATTCAGAATTCAAAATTAACTGAAATATAAAACCCAGAATTTGTGGAATGCTCTCAAGTGTACCAGCTTTCCAACTTATTCCAACTTACAGGAAAGCTCATGAAATATACTAATCTTTACATTATGCAAGCATAAAACTTATAATTTAGGTTGAATGAAGTTACTTTAATGAACAGGTACAAACAGCTAAATAAAGAGAATGGTCATTATGATGTCATCTTTAGCCTCACTCTGAGTTGCCAGCAGTAATGCTACATCTATGAAACCTCCCTGATGTGAAAAATGAAATGATATGATCTTTATCTGCTTAGAACTTTCCTTATTGACAGAGTTGGGGAATCATTTTCTTTTTTCTTTTTGTGTCTTTTCTCTGTCCACACTCAAAACTGCCTTTTAACCTAAGATAAAGGTACTAATAGCTAAAACGCTTTTCAGTCTGGACACAACTTCTGTTCCTGTTGTAACATATAGTGGGAAAACACTGGAATTTTTTGTGTAGCATCTTGTATATCACTAAGCAGCATTCCTATACTTATGGAGAAAACAATTTCAGGCTTCAGCTGAAATGTGTATACAGGCCTAAATATATTTGTGTATATACAAATATAGCAAGCATTATGTGCATTTTATGTGTTATTTGCTAGTTTGTCCACTGACTTTTTTAAATCACCTTTTTATGGTAGAAGGCAAACGAATTTCTTTATTCTCTCCTGAAAGCCCAGTATTAGGAAGGTCATTTGAGTAAATATGGATGCCCTAGAGCATGAGTTCGTCCATGGACTTTTCCATTTGTCATACAAATTGTGACCACCTATGAGACACTCATGCTTTTGGCTCTTCAGTGACCATATGAATAAATTATTTCCTCCTATGAAACAAAAGGAACAGTTTTAAACTTCAGGTTCCTTCTAGATCTCAACTTGACTGTTGTTAAAAGTACTAATTGAGTTTTCTGGAATATTTGCACTTACTTAAACTCATAATTGTTATATTTACAAGATTTCTATCTCAGCTATATCTATCTATCTATCTATCTATCTATCTATCTATCTATCTATCTATC